>WBNO01023649.1:158228-246592 GCA_013400575.1 Peucedramus taeniatus | reverse complement strand
ATTTATATATTTATTTTATATTACATCAAATATAAATCCCCCTTAACACAATGTGTTTGGAAGACGCTCTTCTGAAGATGATTAGAAAATGTCATTTTGTCCTGCCACTGCTGGAAATACTTCCCTGAGCAGGGAAAGTGTGGATCTCCTTTAGCAGATTCCAATCCTATAGCCCACTACCAGCACCATTTAATCTGATTTTGACTGAACTAGGCCAGTGTATTTTCTAGATAAATTCATATTCATTTAATATGATCATCTGAGTTTTTAAACTTTCATTGATGTTCCACAACCTGTAATAAATTGCTCTGGTAGTTAATTATTCTCATTGCTGGGGGGGAAAGTCATTTTATTTGTAGACTATATTTGTCTGGCACAAGCTTCCAGTCCTTTGATCTTGATGTATTTTTATCTCTTAAATTAAAGAGCAGGTTTCTCTTTTAGGTATTTTCAGGATGCAATCAAATTAGCTCATCACTTTTTTTTTTAGTAAGGTGGATAATTTGAGCACTTCCAGTTTGTCATCCTAATGCATGACCCTCCTCAGCATCCTCTCTAAATTCCCACTGCAGAACTCTGCATTTTTCACAGGAGTTATGGAGCTGTCCAGGCCAAGGCTTCCCTCGTGGTAGGGCAGAACTGTGGTGCTGAAAGAGTAAAATTGAGATTACAGAGCCTGGAGCTGTTCCAGGGGAGGTTTTTTCAGGAAAATGTTCTCCCTGCAGAGGGGGGTTGGGCACTGAACAGACTCCCCAGGGAATGGTCACAACTTTTTATGGTTTTACTTTACTTTTCCACAAGCTTTTCTATGGAGTTGAGAGTTAAAAAGTGTTCAGGAGGTATTAAAGAAGAGCTGCTTCCAAATTATGTAATGCAAAAACTGAAAAAGTGAGAAATAAAAGCCTGTCCACGTGGAATCTGGTCTAACCAAGGAACACTCTGTAATACAATTACAAAGATCAAAGAAAAAATAATAGTACTTTAAGCAAGAAATTAATTAAAGCAGGCAATTCACCACTGGCTGTTAAGATCATTTAATCATTATCCAATTTCCTTATTTGTTTTTCTGCTTGTTCTTCTTTCTTATAAGATTTTAATAAAACAGTGTAAGAAACTTTAAGAATAAGTTATAAATTCTAAATTACTGCCACCCTGTTTATTTTTCCCTAGAATACAACAACAGGCACCAATTCTGCCAGTGCCTTGTAGATTTTTACTTCCTCTGCCTTAAAATTATACAGAAGTACTGAAGATGCCACTGTAGCACTTCTTTGTTTGCAAAATTAAGAATTACTCTTAGGTGGTGTATTTTCTGTTGCTTAGTTGAAATAGTAGATTTAATATTGTCATTATTTTTCAGCATAAACTTATGAAAATTAAATTGTGTTAATTTTCCTTTTTAGATAGTTTTTCAGACGATGAAAATAGATCAAATAAATAATGAATCATCTACCTGACCACCAGTAAAATATTTTGTCTACTTCTAGATAGAGAAGTGATTTGTAAACAAGGGAAAACTGAATTTCTCTGTCTTCTATTCTTTGTATTTTTTTTTTTTTGGTGAGGGTTAGGATTTGAAGGTTATTCCATAGGACAGGGAGCAATAATAAGGCTTTTAGTAATTCCTGTTGAAAGCTCGATGTTACTCAGGAGCACCTGGCCAGACTCCAGGAGTCAGAATGTAGTAATTAATCCCAAACCAACTGAGCACCATAGAGCTGATGTGACTGAAAATGGCAAAGATGAACTTGGAATTAATCAGGAACAGGTTTCCAGGAGAAACTGAGTTTGGATACCATTGTCTTGACATTAGTAATATCTTGTCTGAAATAGTGTGTGATCTTCAGGTCGTTTACTGCTATCAAAGGTGTTCAGTTAGATAGGAGCATTAAAAAAATGTAATGGGTAAAAAGGAAAATGTGTCATTTGTCTCATAGGAAGAGAAATTATTTAAGGATTTCAGTTTGGTTAACTCAGCCAGCTGGGGCTGAGACAGAATTCTTCTTTCTCCACAGACAGAGGCAATAAAGACCAGAAAGAGAAACAATTCCTTAAGGCATAAAACACTGCTGTGCCAGAGCAAGAGGCCACAGAAATATCTGTAATAAATCTGTTGTGCTATTTGTTTCTTATATTCTCTTGAAGCAGCTGATGGTTTTAACTGAAGGAGTTGCATTTTCACACTCGAGGTTATTCTTTGGAATGATGGATCCTGTGCTTTCAAGGGCATAGAAGAAAGATGGGGACAGGTTTTTAGTAGGGTCTGTTGTGGAGGGGCAATGACTTTATATTGAAAGAGGGGAGATTTGGACCAGACATAAGGAAGGAATTTTTTTGCAGTGAAACACAGGCACAGGGTGCCCAGAGAAGCTGTGGCTGCCCCATCCCTGGGAGTGTCCAAAGCCAGGTTGGACAGGGCTGTGAGCAACCCACTTGAGAATGTCCCTGCTCCTGGAAAGGGTTTGGACTAAATGACCTTAAAATGTCCCTTCAAACCCCAAATATACTTTGATTCTAAATACATGATCAGCAGCCTAATGCCCTTTCATACTGTTCATTGTCAAATTACATGCTTGAAATTAAGTGTGTCAAGAGCCTGGCACAATGAAATCATTTCAGCACTAATTTATTTGTGTGAAGACAGTCATTGAATTAATACCCTCGGTGTCTGTTTGCTGAATTGTAAATATGAGTCCTAATGAGAGCTCATTTTAGGTGGAGGTAATTCTGTGAATGTAGTGCCAGGTCACACCATCTGTGTTTCAGCACACTCTGTGTTGGGAAATGCAAGCAGGGGGAAAAAAAAAAAGGACAAAAGCTGTCATGAGAATTTGAACTTCTTTCCCCAAAAGATGTCCTTCTGTTTCCAAACCAAGTGCCACATGTTACTTATTCTCCAGATCCTGCCTTTCAGAAAGGCTCAGCAAAGCCTCTCTTCCAGCAGTAGAGCTTGCTTCTTCTTGGGTTCTTGCTGTGTTTCTCAGTTAGTTAATGAAAATAACTATGTAAGATAATGGGAGAACATTTGGTTTTCTATCATCAATTATTGTTAGGAGCAGCTGGAATATTAATGAGAGTGAATCAGCTACAGGTGTTAATGACGAGCTTCCCGTTCAGTGACAGAAAAGTCTTATGATCTTCCAGCACATTTTTGTCTAATAATAATTTCTGATTTCCATCTTAATCAAATCAGCTCCCTTGATTAATTCCCTAATGAGGCAAAGCGAATTACTTAAAATATGAAAAGATGATAGTCTGCTTCCTTAAAAAAAGTTGGGTTTACAGCAGCTGGGGTTTTTTTTAATGCAAATATGAAGAGAGGTCAAACTTTGCAGGTTCAAGTAAATATCCAGATGGCTTTGCTTATGTATTTGAAGAGTCATGAGGGGAAACATCTGTCCTGGTTCCTGTGAGGGGTTACTGCAGTCAGGGCAGAATTACTTGTTTTCAGGTGGTGTGCAATATAGGAGGATATAAATATTTAGGAAATATTTGGCACAACTGATTTCCAGACCAAATACCTGAAAAGGGAGCTTTAAAATTCCTGTTAGTTATTGCTCTGTGTCTCCCCACCCCAGGTGATCCAGTGAACAGGGCAGGCACAAGTCTCCCAAGCAAATTAAGGTGTAACATCCCTTCCTGCTGTGAGGTGCACTCAGTGGTTCTGTATTTCTTAAAGCTTTTTTATTTTCAGAGTCCTGATAGGGTTGGTAAGGCACTGAAGGAACTGAGGAACTCCATTCCTGCCTTGTCCCCAGAACTTTCAGGGAAAGCAGAGAAAGGAGCAGATGTTTCTCTCCCCTGTGCACTCCCAGTTCCACCATCTGAGCTGAATTTTTCTTCTGAATTCCTACCATAACAAACAGGTATTAATGTGTTTGGAAGCAATTGGCAGGGAGGTGAATAACTGCTGTGAGGTTCAGACCACTGGAATCCTCTGATAAACACCAGCATTCAACAGTTCAGCTGCTTTCTCAGTTCCTTTTGATAGACAAATACATCCTGCCCTTCATGCCTCTGCAGACACCCAAAAATGCACTATTTTTTTAAATTTTTTTTATGTGCATCTGTAGCATTAGGATTTTTTTTTCTATGATTTTTTCCTACAGATCTGCAGTGAGTCATCCCCAGGCAGGTAGGCTTTATTTTGAAAAGGGAGAAAAGGTGCTTTTCCAGCATGAGCAGAGTTGGGATTTATAATAATGCTGAAATCCCTACTGCTGGTAGGATGCATTCCAAATCCCATTCATGCAAATCCAGATCTTCTGAATGAGAAGGAGCAAAGTCATTATGAGGAGAGTCTAAAGAAGATTTTGGAGAACTAAAAAACACTGCTTTGCTCTTAATGAAAGTGGGTTGTGCTTGTCATGTTTTTCTCAACATATCAGTTAAGGAGTCCCAGCTGCAAAATTATCAGGTTTGGGTCTACAAAATTACCTCAGCATTGTGGAATTTCCCAGTGAAGGAATTTATTGTTTTAGCAATTAATATTTTTGGAACTAATTTTTTGAAAGTTGTTTAAATATTCTTAATTTTACACCACATAGTTTCTGTGAGAAAACTAACAAATCCTTTAATATAGACAGGAGTCCACAGGTTTCTTTTGCCTGGAACTCTTTTTTCCACACTGAGGATGTACAAACAAATAAAAATTAATTATTGTGGCAATCTTAAGTGTAAACTATGAAAATTTCAAACACCTGCCTGTCTCTGACCATTCTGAGTGAATTCTTTTGCATTCTTCTGTGTTTCTGCCATCTTTAGCATCTAAATTAGCATCCATTTTCATTTATTTTCTTTTGTGGAGGAAAATTAAAAGTATCACGTTGATCTTTTATTTCTTCATTATTCTAATTCTAATGTAACTTTCCTTGCTGAAATAGTTTAACCCATTTTGTAGAATTCGATTTTGACTGTATGAGCTAAAAATCTTACAGGAACAAAATACCTTTGTGGAGAATGCATCTTATCAGAGCTAGAAGTCAGTAATTGCTTTAAAGACTGATTCCTTAGGAGTAAATGTCAAAATCTGACTCAAGGACTGGTTTTCAACTAAGATTTTTAATCCACTGTAATGACTTCTCTTTTTTCAAAGATATTTTTAGTAATACAATTTATAATAAGTTGTCCAAATTCCTGAGAGCATTTTATCATTGCCCAGTAGTAATGACTGCAGACAGTTCTCTGATGGGTCTTGGTATTTAATGGTTTTGTCATTAAGGTTCTCATTGGAATAATTTATCGTTAACTTAATTATTTATCATTCTTTTCTAAAAGGAGCCCACGGAACTCTAGGGGTTTCAGCAATCTGAAAATTACATCAATCTATAAAAATCAAAGAGAGTTCCATCTGATTTCTATAATTGAGTAAAAGAAAAAAAAAATATGGCCCCTGTGCTTTTATAAACACAGCCCAAACTGGAGGAGTTTTTTGGGATGCAAGCTGCCATCCTTGCATTTGTTTGGATGTGACCTATTTACAATTACTGCTGTTGTCTGGTTTTCTGTGGCCAGTGCATTTTTAGAAAGTTTTAAATAGAACAGAACTTTTAAAAGCTTTTCAAATCCTTTTTGGAATTCCAACCCACCTTGCAGTTCTGTCCCAGCTGGATGTTCACAGTGGGATCCTGGCTTTGGTCCACTGTGGAGGCAGCCTGGAACCTTACAGTCATCCCAAATTCTCTCCAGCCCTTAGATGAGGATTTTAGTTCAAATCTCTTGGAGGTTGTCTTCTATTTTCCCTTCACCTTTTTGTGTAATCAGATATTATCTTCCTCTAAGAAGAAGTCATTATAAACTCCACCTGATATAACAAGGGGGTGAATGCAGACTGCTCTGTGTCTGAGCACCTGAATAAATTATTGTCCTGGTTTTTAATAGCAGTGGGAATTCACACTTTGGTCAGAAGAGAAACTATGATTAAAATGTTATTAGTGAACTCCAACAGGTCAAACATGGCCAGTATAGAAATATTTACTGCTGGCATGTATTGGTGCTGCTCCTGTTCTGGGAGTCACTAAACTTTTCTTTCTCATAACCTTGTGTCAGGGCTGATGCAGCTGCCTTGGGAAGGTTGTGTCTGGGAATTGCTGTATGGACTCAGCATCCCAATTCCTGCTCAGATTTGTGGCAGTCACAGCATTTATGGCAGGTCTTCACCATGGCCATGAACTGCTGCTCTAAAAATCTGCTCCAACTGGGACAGAAAAGGCAGGGGAAAGGAAAAAGCCCTAAAAAGAATTTTTTGGGTTTTGTGTACAAGTAGTTCATGGTAAATTCTTATTTAAATGATCGAGATGATTAAGAAATGTCTCTAAGTAGTTTTTTTCTGAGTGGCACATCCTTACAGTACCAGTGATTTCCTTTTTTATGGCTCTGTTTGCAATTTACAGTAACCTGGAGACTCAGCTGTACCCAGGGGCTGTACAGATAAACCAATAAATGATAATTTATCTCCAGGCAGGGCCATACAGCTCTTACATACATGCTGCATTTGTTGTTCCAGCACAGTCTGGCTTCTTCCTCAACACTCCCTACTGCAACTCAGAACCCAGCCTGAAATGATTTCATGACTTCTGGACCTCATCTTCTGATTTAAAATGTTCTGTGATCTCACAAGTTATTGAAAGAGTAACTGCCTTATTTTGTTCAGGAACATGGCTAAAGAAAAGAAGATAAAAATCCAGCTCCAGCAGCATGATTTCAGTGCAACAGAGTTTATAAAAACTGCTTGTGTTTGCAAGGAGCAGGGTGTAATAGACCTTGCTGGTTAACAGAACATTTCCTTCCCATCTCAAGTTAAATGGAAAGCTTTCAAAATTCAATTATGGACTTTTTCCTTAGGTTGGCTGGCAGTTAAAGAACCTAGTAAATGCACTGTGGGAAGACCCAAATGGAGTGATTTTAACCTTGAAAAAACGTCCTCAGAATACTCTGGTTTCTGCTCCTGCCCTTCTGAAGAATGTGAGGTGGAAGCCTCTGGCACTGCAGGTAAGGTGGCTGCTGCAATGCTGCAATGTCGTGGTAAATCCTTTATTCCAGAGAAAACATTGGAATTTTACCTTCCAGTGAAAGGAACAGGAGCCTGTCCCAACCTCCTCTGAAGCAGAGTGCTGGGATAAATAAGTGTGGCAATGCTCAGATTGTTTTCTCCATGTTTTGGTGACTCTGAGAGCCACAGGAATTCAGACAAGGAAAGAACATTTACAGAAAGCTTTATGAAGAACAAGGTTCAGTGGCTGCTCTGCCTGGCAGAGGCAGCAGTGCCTCCCTGTTTCCATTATTTCACAGTCTGTCACCTACTTGTTTGTGATCAAGTGTGTCAGATCCATTAAATTCCAGGAGAACTCTGCTCCTCTTGCACACCTCTCATGCAGTTGGAGTTTTTGGTAGCAGGGATGATAGAACCTCTGGTATTTTCTGTGGACTCATTCCTTAAAATCCTGCAGATGCAAAAAAAAAAAAAAAAAAAAAAGACCATTGTGAACATCACAACTGCTTCTTCCTACAGCAGGAAAAACTGGCTGAAACACTGAACTCAAAATGTAATTTTTAAAGGAAAAGCTTGCCAGTAAGTCAGTAACTATTGCTGGTTGTCTTTAATGCCATTTAACATCCTGTAAGAAGTTGATGCACTTCCATCATGAGGAAGCTTCTCAGAGCTGTTTTATTTGGTTCACACAATACATGAACGTGTTTCTGAATGGTTTTTAAATTAATGAAACAAAACAAATTCTTCAAGCTTAACCAGGCAAATTTCCTCCCTGCTTGGCATTTTCTAAATCTTTCATTTCTTAGAGTGCCTGAATCCTACACAGTGGCTTCACTTAAGGAGTTTGTGTAATCCTTGCAGACCAGGAATGCTGACAGTGGGATTTTGGGCCACCTTTCTTTCTCTGTGCCTGCCCCTGGGGGAGAGGAATGGGGCCCTGTGACCCTCAGAGGGGATTTTTTCTGTCATAATGCTGCAGGAATAACATCCTTTGCTCTGGCAAGATGCTCATGTATCTACTTGTGAACTTCAGATGGAGCCTCCAGGGGTAGCAAAATGGAAATTGTAATTGCACAGGGCTTCCAGAGAGATCCTCTCTTTATTTTGGTGCATTAAAGAATCATAATTCACCAGCAGCACTGGATGTGGAGGCTGTGGCAGAGTGAACAGTGTGAGCTGTACACACTGCATGTGTGCACAGCTTTTGCCATCAAAAATGCCAACTTTTGTCATGGCAGCCAGAAAAGTGAAAGTGCACCAAGCTGCTTTTGTGGAATTATCAGCAGTCCTGGTTTTGTGATGTCTCCTCTCCTGATGAGCCCCTGAGGAGCAAAGGGTGCTTGGAGTGTCTCCTTCCTTGAGTGTATTTCTTCCATATCAGAGAATAGTGGGCTGAGATATTCAAATAAAAATATAAACTGCTTTGGAAAACAAAAGCAGCCCTGCCAGTGTTACTTCTTAAGAGTAGATTCTTCTATGAGGTGTGGAAAACCAGTTTTAGATCTTTTATTCTTCCTGCCACAGAGACAAGCTCGAGTGTTAGGACCTGGATCCGTTTCAGGACGCGGGGTTTGGGTTTGCCTGTTTCCTGCAGCTCTCACCTGGATCTGGTGTTATTTATTATTGTCAGTAATGACTTGGAAGCAGCCTGATTAAATTTCAAGATGCCACTGAAGCCTGTGCTTCCTGGACAGCTGACACAACAGCTTGTTGCTGCTGGAAGCAGTGAGCTCACTTCCCTCTCCTGTTGGCTGCAGTGCCCTCGCCTTTCCGTGACTTTGGCACTTTTCAGGCTCTAGAGCAGTGGAATTGGTAGGAGAATTTCTGGGTTTGTTTTTTTGTTTGTTGTTCTGCATTTTTTCCTGCTCACAGATTAAATTGGATCCCACAGAACAGGCTTTGGGGATAAGCAGGGAACACAGCACAGACAGGAGGGAAAAACAGGATCGGGAACGACCGAACAGCAAAGAGCTGCAGGAAAAACCTCAGAGAAAGCAGATTGAGAGAAAAACAGCTCATCCACAGTCAGACTGTCACAAACAAGGGATAACACACATGGCTGTGCTGTATTTCATGCCATGTTCCAGGTCCAGATCCATACATGTTTCTCTGCACGTGCTGTTTTCATGGTGCACCCCTTATATCTATTTGTGTGTGCACACGTGGGGCAATTTTTTCATTCAGATTTACTTCTGGTAAAAAAACCCCAAAAAATAACCAAAACAAAAGCAGTACATAATTAGGGAAGGCAAAAAGGAAATAGGGTTTAAGAAGTTGAAATCATATTTGTTACCTCAGGTTGGTGCACAGCAGGAAGTTTTATTTAAAAGTTGTGTTTTCTATTGTGGCTTAAGGCAATTATAGAGGTTATTAATATTTTTGCTACAGTGATTAAGTTTAAAATATACCACACAGGTAATTTATGAATTATTGATGATACAGAATCTGTGAGGCCTTATAACATTTATTACTTGGCCTTGTAGTAGTATTCTTTTGCTTTAGAGGGTTTCCTTTGATGCTCAATTAACAACAGCAGAGTTTCCATTTGCCAGTTCTGTGCTCCACTATCTTTCAGTGAGATTTGTGACACCATTTTCTCCTTTTGTCTCTGGCTGACATTATGTGATAGCAGAAGATTATTGGAATTTTTAATCTCCCTAATTATTTTCCCACTCAGAAAAAAATGGTGTTTTTTTTCATTTGCAATGGCAAATAGTGCTCTGTACACTAAAACTTCATTCAGATAAAATACAACATCTATTGTATCTTTTTATTTTCATTCCGAGAACTTTTCAAATTGGAATAATCCTTCCTGTCACAACTAATTGATTGAGAACAATTGCACCATTTATTATTTAGTTTAATAATAAACATAGAGAATTAATATAATTTTGATCCCTTGTAGACTGATATTCTTATTAAAAAACATATTTTTTTGTATTTAGGACAGCTTTTACTTTTTGAATATTAAAAAATATTTCAGTGTTTACCTCTAGAGGATGGAAAACCTTTTATTTAGAAAAAGATCAGTGTTTATAGCTTTCATCCAAATTTTGAGTTGCTGGGTTTTCCTTCCACCTGTAAAAAACTGGTTCTAGCTATTTATGCATAACTTTTATAAATAAAAATATTTTCTATTTCTTGAGTATCAACACAGACTGAAGCTTGGTTGAAAAATATTCTTTGTTTATTCTCTGTATCCTGCACAGCATATTTGGTTATCATCCTTCTGGTCCTTGCAGACCACTGGCTTAAGCTTCTCTATGACATCTGAATCAAAAATTGTGTCCAACGTCATGTGAAAGTTTAAAAAGTAAAAACCTTAAAGGATATTTATTTATTGTTTAGGTTAATTTAAATTTCTTTGCTATTTACCACAGAACATGTATTTGTATCACCATGGCTATAAAGCCAAAGGACAATGAATTCTGCTTTCTTAAAAACATCAAGATGTTCTGTCCTTGCTAACAATAAATCTTCCACTGACACCAACACAATCATTTCATTCAGTGCAAGTATTCCAGAGCACTGTAATTAACTTCTGTATTAATGGCATTTAATACAGTGTGTCCTTTCTCCTCAGATAATTGATTTTCTGCATTGATTAAAGATCATATTTTGATTGAGTCTCAGATTTTCCCTTGAGGTGGCTTTTAAATTAATTTAATGGTCGTTTATCAGTTTCTTTCATATTTAGTCTTGAAGTCTAGAGTTTCACTGGACACCTTTTTGGAAGAAACTTCAAAATTTAAAAAAAATGGCGAATCCAAAAAAAGGAGGTCAAAATTCCTAAAATTATGCACAATGATTTTGTTGTTTCTTGTAGCACAGAAAACATTAATTTATTCTTCATGTGCCTTTTTGATTTTTACAGCCTGTGATTCCAACCAGCCCCACAAGCAGCTCTACAACCCCAACAAGTACAATGGGCATGTCCTCAAAAATGGATAACTCTGCACTCCAGGATGTTTTCATTCTCTCCCCTATGTCAGGACTTTATGGCCCCAGGTATTTATGTCACAAAGAATTTGAGGTTTTGACAAATAAAATTTTGCACTTTGATTTCATTAGGTTTATAAAACAAAACCAAAACCAACAGTTCCACCATCAAGCTAAATAATTAATAAAATTAAGAGCTAAAAATATGTTAAGCATCATATAATTGTTTTGAGTGACTTAACTTTCATTTAGCTGAGCAAAACATGGGTTTAGTCCTAAATCAAGAAAGTATTTAAAGAAGTCTTTAATCAATTAGTTTAATTTATTTCTATGTGTCTACTTCTATCTTATCCTCAAGCATTTCTGCAAGGGAAACCCTTGTCTGCCCATATTAAAACAATTCCTTATGTTCTCCTTCAGAACCTAGAAAACCCCTGAATGTTTATCTCACAATTAAAGTGGCACCTAATGATGGTTTTGTTAATACATTTGTTGAATTGCCTCACTTATAAAATGAACATTTCACTTGCAAGACTTTTTATTTGTAGCATTTGGGAGAGGCAGTTGCATGCTGGAAGCTGACCTTAAATGATTCATTTCTCCATCATCTTCTGTTTCTAGGGATGAAATTGGAATAATGTCTTGTGATGACATCAGCAAATTTGGAAAGTCTGGGATGAAAGGTTCTGAATCTCCAAACTATTTCCTGGAGCACGAGAGTGGGAAATACTACACCCTGATTGAGGGGGAAGGCCACCCCGGGGGCTCTGAGTACGAGAGGAGCAGAGCCTCGGGCGTGAGGAGAAGGGAAAAAACCCCCACCCATGGTAGGCTGCATTTCCTCAACCTTCTTCTGATTTCCAAACTGTGCTGCTACCTCTGCAACCCCCACAAAATCTATGTCAGACCACGAGCTGTTGGCTCTGAGCAATAAGCAGAAGTTTACATGAAGGAATAATTAGGAAAATCTCTCACTAACATTCCTGGTCAGGAGTTATTTACACGGTTATTTTGCAGTTCATACTGGAATGTTGAATGATAATTAAATTCATATTATTTGGACAGCCAGCATCATTTATTTTTTTATATTTACTCAATTTCCCCTCCCAAACTCCTGGAGATTATTCCACTTGCAATGTTCTGGGCTGTTAAACTTCAGTGAAGGGCCTGCCTTGTGGTGTGAAAGTGGCTGTGAGATGGAGGGCCCTCCAAAATTCAGCCCTGCATTAAATGCATGAGGAGTATCCTACAATGCACTCATTAGTGCTGGAACTGTGCTTCAGAATCTTAGGATGAAGACTGCTTAAACACATAAAATGCTGTTAAAACAATAATTAATTCTGGTTTTC
Source organism: Peucedramus taeniatus (assembly GCA_013400575.1). Lineage (NCBI taxonomy): Eukaryota > Metazoa > Chordata > Aves > Passeriformes > Fringillidae > Peucedramus > Peucedramus taeniatus. The sequence goes on along the minus strand of WBNO01023649.1, from coordinate 234,313 downwards.
TATGGAAATTGTGTGTATATAAATCCCTATTGAGTGTACAGGTGTACAATCACATGTGCTTTTATACAAGTGTATGGATCTATATTTATGGATCTATACAAAAAGTGTTGTTGAAAATTAACTGATAATTTATTTTTGCTTCTCTGTTTAAACTGAATTGCTTGGTGTTTAATGAACTTGAGACAAATACTGCTGAAATACAGCAGTGTATGGTCGATGTATTTTCAGTGACTTTATTTCCAAGGCAGTAGGACAGTTCTGTAAAGCTTGCAGATTTCAGATAGATTTATTTTGAAGACTGAAATTATGTCTGATTTTGAAAATGGCATTATTCCTGATCCTCAGAGAAAGCAAAGACCATAATGTTCTCTATGGGTAGCTGCTATCTTTTGTGATCCATATAGATATTTATTTATATATGGCAAGCCACCCATAAGTACTTAATTCACCTACTGAGACCTTTTTTCCTCTCATTTTGTTAAAAAGCCCCAACAACTCCCTAAGTTTTTGTCTTTGAAATTTAGGAAAGGGAAAGCCTCTCAGAAGCTCAGAGCAGCAAAGGAAAATGTGTCTGTGAAGAACACAAAAACCCTGCTGCAGTTCAGGGGAGAGAATCCCAAGAGTGGTTCTGGAGGAAGATCCAGCAGCATCTGAAAGGGAGCACAGTGGGGGAAAAAGAAAACTCTTAAAGCTTTGCAGTCCCTGATTCTGCTGCTGCTGAGTCTGGTGTGGGGTTTGCTACCAGAGATGTTCTTAAATGCAGCTTCTCTGCCTCCTGCTCTTGGTATTTATCTTGTGTTTATCAGTTACACAGAACTTCCCTCCTGCTGCTGCAATTTGCTGCTTGCAGCTGGATTTCTGGTAAAAATGGCAAGTAAAATGGACTTGATGGTGTGTGTATATGCACACAGAACCTTTTCAGGGTAGGAAATCTTAATAAATCTTTGTTATAGGCAGGATATTTTTAGTAACTGCTTCAGTCATCTGCTTGATGCTGGAAAGAGCTGTGATGCTGAGGAACAGGATTCCATCCTGGGACCAGTAATGTTCACTCTTCATCTCCTTGGGAAGTGACATCATTTCAAAACCAAATTAGAAGGAAAGATAAAGAGAAATCTTAACTGTGATTAAAATTGGAGCCAGATGGGTGTATTTGGATTTCTTTCATAAATTCTCACTGCATGGTGACTTAAAACATTGGGCTCTCTGCCTGATCCCAGGAGAACACAAGATTTTTTTTTTTTTCTATGATGGGCAATTCTGATTGAAATCCAGAAGGAATTTGGTTTTAAAGTCTCTGAAATATGCCTTTCTCTCAAAAATGACTGCTAAACTAGAAGTTTTTTTTAAACCACAGATTTAATTAATCTGTTGATTACCAGACATGCAAATGATGTTCTACTGCAGTGGAAGGTTTTGTACTTTCTGACTGAGAGGTGACATCCATCATCAAAGTGACAATGTGTCTTTCAGTAAAAAGACAGGATTTATGGCAGCTCCAATAAACTGGTGCTGGAACCACAGAGCCATGAGCAAAGAAAAGAAAATAAAACTTCTGAAGCCTTTCATGACCGAGCAGCCACTTTCATCATTGCTTGGGCTGACACAAAATACTGCTCCAAAATTCCAGCCTTGGACTTCCCAGGATTGCAGCCATTATTAGAAATCAGTCTCCTGTGCAGATGGTAGGTGGATGGATACTCAGGCAGGTGATGGGTATTGATAGTACCTGTTAAATCCAAGAAGGTAAAGAAAAAGTCCATTTTTTTCAATGTATTTGTGAAAATTAAGCTTGTTTTTAACAACGTTGCAGTGCGTATTTTGTTTCACTTAACATTATACTCTGTTATTTTTCTGACTCTAAAATGCTGTGGTGTAAAGAGCTGTTGTGGCAATGCATATCAAACCTCTTCCATTTATGTGTTAGAGGCAAAAACATGATAAATACTTATTTTTTTCTTTCACTTTATTCTGGTATCCTTGTACACAACAATTTTTTGCACCTCAAAAAAATATCCAAGCTGCAATGTCAAAACAATTTATAGGTTACTTTTTATTGGGAAAGGACTTGGAAGTGAAGTAAGCAGTTTACAAAATCACTCGTTCATTTGCCTTGTGTGATTCCTGTCCTGAATTTCTATTTCTGATATCTGTTGTGCTGTGGTATCTGTATTTGTGTATAAATCATTTCAGAGCTTCAGGTCTTTCCTTTCTTTACAGAAAAACTGCTCAGTTTGGTTATGTTGATCTTCACTTGCTTTGTGCCTTCTTGTTTTCTTTTTTAAAAATTTATAATCTTGTTTCTTTTTTTTAATATTAGTGATTATTCTTTTTTTTTTAATTTCCTGAGGTTTATTTTCTTAATTGATATTGTTCTAAGGATTAGGAGTTGAATCCTACATTTGTAGGTGAAGGTAGGTTTAGCTGTGAGGCAGACAATGAAATTTTGTGTTTTTCCATAGGATTATTTATACACTAAATATGGGAATAGTAATATGGGAAAATCTCAGTCCCAAAGTAATATGGGAAAATCTCAATGCTCCAAATATCACCCCTCTGATTTTCAGGAGAGTTCCTGGTTTGGTGCCCTCCCATCCCTGTGGGGAATGGCTTGGGCACATCAGGGTCTCATTGCCCCAGTGCCATGAAATCCCATGGATTAAAACCCCAGTGGCTGAATCTTCTCTGCTGGCTTTGTCCCCAAACTGTGTCCCCAAACTGTGCCCCAGGTTTTCCTCCTGAGCCACTGGAAATTGATGTTCCTTGAATTGAGATCCTCTCATTTCTCACCATGGGATTTCCAGGTCAGGGGGATTTCCCTGGCAGATCTGTGTTCTTGCATCTGCATTCATTCTCTCTCTGCTTTTCCTACACCATTTTTATCCACTTAAAATCTGTTTTCTTTCTATTCCCAACACCTTTTTAATGAGTGAGCAAGTTTATACAGAGTTTTCAAATAAATTTTTAATCTGCTTTACATTTACAAGGAATTTCACCAAAGCTGGTGGTGCTTCCCTTGAGGCTGGGGTGATGAAGAGGAGGCTCTGGGAGGTTTCACTGATTCTGAAGGCCACAGCTCTAACAAGGGACTGCTCTGAGGGGTTGTGTCACACCTGGAATTTATGGACACTGCTGACCCTACAGCCTGCCATTCCTAGCCTTCAAAAATCACATTGGTTTTCCTTGCCTTGTTTGCAGGAGATTTGAGGCCAGTTTCGATGCCTACTGAGTACAGCTGGATAGGGGAGTCCAAAGAACAGAATATGTACAAGAGGGGAAGCAGAGGTGAGTATTTTTTTTTTCTCCAAGATGTTTTTTCTTTGTTGCTTAAGGAGCATCACGGGAAAAAAAATTTTTTTTTTTTGAGTGTCACAGAGGATATAAAAGAACCTGCTTAGTGTCTGTGCTTTTCTGTTTCTATTTCTGAAAATTAAAAATTTGTATTAGTAGGAGGAATTTAATTCTAGTATAAGGAAACATAAACATCAAGGGAAAAAGTGCTTTGAAGACTCAGATATGTGTTAAAAGCAATGAGTTCTAAATCTGCACAACTCTAGAAAACAGTGAGGGATGTTACAGATGTAAAGTAGCATCCTTTGAGAACATTTTGACCAGTATGAATTGAATTTTGGAACAGGAATCAGCAATTGTACTGCCAGTGTTCAGACCAGCAGTTCTAGTAACATAAATTTCCATTGATCCCACTGGGAGTTATGAACTTTGCAAGAAAGGTGATTCCAGAGTTTCTTTTTTTCCTTTATTTCCTGTGGGAAAAATAAATTATATCATTCAAAAGAATATTCTTCAAATATACAACCATATTTATTGTAACACCGACTGTTGAAGATTCTTGGATACTGTTTTTTTGGAATATTTAGGGCATGGTCTGGAAGCTGAGAGAAGTTCAACTTGACTCCTAAAAATGTGACAAAAAATGAATTTAATTCTTGAAAATCAATACAGGGTTTTAAACTACTTTTTTCAGTAAACTTCCATTCCAAGAGAAAATAAATTTCATTTAAAGCACAAGCCTTTTCTGATTTATTCCCAATGTGTTGATGTGTGTTTAGCTCGTATTTCAGTGCTGCAGACAGTAACAGACTTGTTGCCTGGCCAGCTCCCATTTTGAAACAATGCCCAAGTATGCTGCACATCTCCTTAAAACCATTATTCCACCTTGTCAAAATCCTTGAAATTACAATCCTGGTGTCTGGAATGTTCCCAGAGATGCTCCCTGCATGACACAACCCAGTAATATTTTCTGTGTCCGCTCCCTTTCACCACCCATGGTGTAAATGTGGAATGGAGTCCAGGGAGAGCCCTCACAATTCCCTGAACATTCAGGGAATGAATGTTCCCTGTTTGACAAGCCCCAGTGATGGTCTCTGGCCAGCCAGAATGGTTCTGTGCTCGTTTCCTCTTCCTCACATTTCTTTTTGCCTTCCTCCCCTCCAACCACTGACTCTGAGAATTCGCTGCTGCGGTACCTGAGCGACGACAAGATCCTGGTGATCCAGGAGGAGCCGCTGGCGCCCAAGGACAGCAAGAGGGACACGGGCCGCAGGTCCAGGAAAAAGGGCAAAGGCCCCGGGAACCCCGGCTACCCCATCAGCCCCTCGGTGCTGGCCTCCACCATGAGCGTCCGGCTGGAGCCCGGGCAGCAGGACGTGCTCAGCTTCTCCCTGGCAGAGAACAACACCGTCCCGCTCTACCACGTGAGTGCCCAGCAACCTCCCTGCACCAGCCACGGGGACAGCATCCAGTGGGCTCCTGTGGGAGTGATCCAGGCATTCTGATGTTCTCCTGTAGGGGGGATCCAGGCATTCTGATGTTCTCCCCTTAGGAGGGATCCAGGCATTCTGATGTTCTCCTGTAGGGGGGATCCAGGCATTCTGATGTTCCCCCCTTAGGAGGAATCCAGGCATTCTGATGTTCTCCCCTTAGGGTTGATCCAGGCATTCAAATGTTCTCCTAANGGCATTCAAATGTTCTCCCCTTAGGACTGATCCAGGCATTCTGATGTTCTCCTGTAGGATTGATCCAGGCATTCTGATGTTCTCCCCTTAGGATTGATCCAGGCATTCAAATGTTCTCCCCTTAGGATTGATCCAGGCATTCTGATGTTCTCCCCTTAGGACTGATCCAGGCATTCAGATGATCTCCCCTTAGGACTGATCCAGGCATTCAGATGTTCTCCTGTAGGATTGGGCCAGGCATTCAAATGTTCTATTAGGATTGATCCAGGCATTCAAGTGTTCTTTTCTTAGGATTGATCCAGGCATTAAAATATTCTCCTATTAGGACTGATCCAGGCATTCAAGTGTTCTTCCTTTAGGATTGATCCAGGCATTCAGATGTTCTCCTGTAGGATTGGGCCAGGCATTCAAATGTTCTATTAGGATTGATCCAGGCATTCAAATGTTCTCCCCTTAGGACTGATCCAGGCATTCAGATGTTCTCCCCTTAGGACTGAGCCAGGCATTCAAGTGTTCTCCTGCAGAACTGATCCAGGCATTTAAATGTTCTCCTGTAGGACTGATCCAGGCATTCAAATGTTCTCCCCTTAGGATTGATCCAGCATTAAGGCTCAGTCTTCCCCCTCATGTTTTCATGCTGTATTTCATAGTCTGAGAAAGGCTGCTCAGTGTTGGTGTCATGACAAATTTCTCATAAGAGTCACTTTTTCAATGTCAGTATCACAACAGCTTTCTCATAAAAGTCAGGACAGAGCAGCAAAACACAAGGCAAGAATCATTTGCTGTCAGATACTTTAATAAAATCGTGCTCTTAATTACTCAGTCTCACTGAGTTTGGTTTAATTAGATTGTATTATCTTTGAAGGTTCATAAGGATCCTACACTCAGACTCTGATAATGATTTATTATACATTAATTTATAAGCTTTTGTATTTCCATTTTGATTGTTGTATCTTGTAAAAACAGATGACTTTAATGGAGTTACTGTTTATTTTAATTTATTTATTTAAATTGTGGATTTAAATCTCTCTGAGAGAGATTATCAGTATCACAAAGTCAAAGCAAATGATTTCAAACCTGGAGAGAAAATCAGCAAGCAATTTATTAGGATGAGATGAGAAAATTATTATACAACCCTGAGACAAACCCAACAATATTTCATAACTTGGTAGATGAATCAGCTGGTTTCAGTCAGTTTTTGGAATTCTGTTGATGATCCATTGGCTCATCTGAGTTCTGAAGAGAGGGGAAATGGGTCATTTGGAGTAAGATGCAAATTCCACCCTTGATTTCAGGACTGAAGTTGTATTTTCTTGCAGGATTTCCACACCATCATGCAATTAATTGATGTGACAGATTAGCAGTATGATACTGGATGATAATAAAGTAAATATTTAAAAATACCCAAATGACATAAAAAGTCAACTGTAAAGGGTCTGAAGGAAAAGCAGGAGACTGGAAAACAGGAGGAGACAACAGAGAGTGGTTGGCCCACCCTAAAATGAGTGAAGTCCCTGTTCACAAGCTGCTCCATGTGCAGTGATTTCAGAGGAGGGCACAGGTAAAATGATTATTCATGGACTGACAGAGAGGTATTAATTCTTTTATCACCATAAATTTTTGGAGCAGCATTAAAAGAGACCTTTGCAGTCCTTCAGGAGATAATCACAGGAATCAGAATATCTGAGGCACTTTGTCAACTGCCTTATAAATATACAAGAGGAACTGAGTCGACAAATACACAGAGTTGCTGACACAGATTTTGTGGGTTCTTGCCAGCACAGAATCATTCACATTAACATCTTTCCACTTGGAATACTGAAAGAATTCTGAAAAGCCAAGCAAAAAAATGGGCATATTTATCTTGAAAGAGAGCTACCCAGAACAAAAATGTGAAATATCAAAGAACATTTCATGGCAGCTTGATAGCAAAAAGGAAAAGTAACAGAGTTGTTGTGTTCTTAGATATAAATTTAAGTTTTAAGTAGGTCAGCTCATTTCCTTAATATCTAAAGGTGTTACCAGGATTTTCATAAGCATATTGATACATAAACCTTTTTTGGATGATGAGACCAAATCATCTTAAAACAGCTTTTGCTGCATTTTTATTTAAAAAGTTGACAAAACTGGCTTAGCTTTTCTTCTCACTTTTGCTCTGTGTTTTTCAATGGAAGGCAAAAGTGCAGGACTGGTGGAATCACATTTCCATGAAATCCTCTCCTGTTAACACATGCCCAGTACAACTTCTGGATATAGATCAAAATTCCAGGCCAGATAAATGCTTTGGGAAATGGAGAGGATAAATAGGATTTTCATCATCTTTAGTGAAGGGAAGGTGATCATGTTTTGTAATCAAACAAGGATGGCTTGATGGAAGGAGGACTTGAGCATCACTTAGCCACTGCTTAATTTTCTAAGCACTTACATAAATATGTAGCAAAAAAATCCAAAAAGGCACTTACTTAACAGTAGTTTAAATTACCAGACGTAAGAAGTTTTGCAAAATTGGTAATTGCAGAGATTCACCACTAGATTAATGCTTTGGAAGGAATGTTGATTTGGAACCTAAAATTAAACAATTAGCCTGATTTCATAAGTTGCTGGGAGGATGCAGAGTTCCTATATAAAATGGATATTTAGGTAATGCAATATTGGCAGCATGCCCAGGATATAAAATGATGCATGAAGCCATGTTGCAGTAAAATATTCCTGTCAAGAAACACTGCCCCCTTCCAGGATATATTTATAACTCTAATTTAATTGATATGCAATGTCACAGAACCTAAGCAAGAGTCAATTACAATTAGCAAGGCTGTTATAAATAATTATTAATTAATAGAGTATCTCTTGGAACATGACTTTCTATGTTTACTAACGCTTCACTTCTGAAGTGACATCATTTACCAGGTTGAACCTAAATATGGGCTGACAAGGATAGAGTTAACACCTGAATATGCTTTTATTTTGTATTAACAAAGCTCATTCTGCAGAAAATTAATTTATCACACAGGACTCCAGCTCAGTAGACCAGATGTACCTCGGAAATTTTCATTTTGCATTTTTGACCATAGAACAAAACACGAAAAATCTTGGGAAATCTTCAAGATTTTACAAAAAGTTATAGGAAACTGTACCTATCCTTCTGCTCAGTTCCATTTTGCTCTGTGGCAACCAACTTCCATCTAAAAAGAGAATATTGAAGTTCTCATTCCAGATCCAGTCTGGGAATCCACACGGTGTTCAGCTCTGTGGCTTCATTGCCTCAGACTTGCACGACTTTCTGAAGCTCTGAAATTCAATTTGCTGGTTGCCACATTAAGTTCTCCAATTGCATAATGATCTCTCATCTGGTTTTACTTGGTGATAAATGTTCTGGGCCTATTATCTACAGAGTAATTGGATATTTTCCTTTGTAGTATCATATATTAAAAATCTGGAGAATAGATTGGAATTTCTATTTTTTTCTTTTGTCAATTAGAATTCAGTGTGTTGAAAAGACTTAATTTTTAATGAGTTTTAAGATCAATTCTTTCATTTCAATGTTCCCTTGACAGTAAAACAGCAATAATGGTATTCACTGAGAGTGCCAGACCAGGAGTCACTTTTTATTTTAAAAATCCTTTGAAGCAGGATGGTGTTTTAGGGTTAGCCATTGTCACACAGCACTTGCTTCACTTTCTTTTTTATTCCCTCCTTGCTGATCCCAGGAAGTTGGTAACTCATGCCCGTGGCACAGGGTGATGGAAATGCTCTTTAACTGTTCCTGGAGCTGCAGAGGCAGCTTGACAAAGGATATAAAGTTTAATGGTACATGCTGAGAATTAAAACCTGTGCAAAACCGATGTAGGTCTGGGTGTTGTGTAATGGGTGCATGCTGGGATGTGCCAGATGTTCCAGATGCTTTTTTGGGATGACAGGCAGTCTGAGTGCTGCTCTGATAAGTAGAATAATTAAGACAGTCTGAGAGAATCACACGTATTGAGCTCCACTGACTGAGGGAGGAGCCTTTTATTGCCAATTTTGCAGGAAAAGTGCTCATGTTTTATTTATTCCTTCCTGCTCTTGCAGAAAGAAACAAAACTGAGCATTACTTTCTTCAGAGTTTTATTTCCTTTCTGAATTGCTGAATAAATTCTATCTTTGCTTTTTATTTAAGTATCTGTAATATGGAAAACCTTCCTTTCCTACCTTGCAGTTATGCTGGGAAATCACTCTGAGGATGTTTGAGTGGGTTCTGGCTGCTCAGAGAAGCCAATAAAAATATTTCTGGCTTCTGTAGCTACAAAATGAGTCTTCCCACTTGTACTGATTGGAAAATAATATTATTTTTCATTGGGACTGTGCACGTGAAGGCTTGAGTTGACAAGTGTCCCACTCATACTTGCAGAGTACCCTTGTGTAGCAATGTCCAATAATATATTTCTTTAGAGTTCTGTTCAGACCTGAACTCTTCATTAATCTATAAACAGCTCAAAGGGGAAAAAGGTATTTTAAAAAGGTGTTTTACAGTATAAGGGAAAATAAAAGGAAATAAAATGTTAATAAAGGTTCTTTTTAACAATAATATCATTAAAATAATCAGTCTTTAGGTTTCCACATTCATTCAGTAATCAAGAACTTCATAACTGACCTGGATCAGAAAAAAGAAAAAACTAAACCAGTGTTAACCCAGAACTCAGGTTGTCCTTGATTTCTGGAAGAATCAGCCCCTTGCAGAGGCTGAGGAGAGGGGCTGGGATTTTGTTTGGAGCAGCCTGGTTAGGATGGATGTGTTTGCAAACTCAGCCCCTGAATTTGACACTGGCTGCTCGTTCCTGCTGCTTCCAAAAGTTCAGGCTGCCTGGCTGGCCTGGAATTCCTTGTGTTTGTAGTTATATCAGGACACTTTGCACAAAGCAAATATGAGGCTGCCTTTATCCAAACATATGCAGTGTTTTCAGAAGTAATTCTGCTCTATTAGAGCATATTTAAATGATGATATTCTGCATCTTCAAACAAACCACTACCAATGCAAGCCAGCAAATGAAGCATTCATTAACCTGCTGTGACTTCATGGGTAAATTGCCATTTGTAAAACATTCTGGAGTCCTCTGACTACAGAGAACCACAGTACAACTAAGTTGTACTGAACTGTATTGTTTTAGCAAATGAATTTATGCCCTATTTTTATTGTTTTGCCAGACTATCAAAAAAAAAACGGTTTATATATATATATATATATATAGTCTAAAGAGGAATTTAACAGCCATTTGTTAATAAACATTAGTTACAACTGCTATGATAATTGCAATATTTATCCTCCAGAAGATGCACCAAATAGAAATCTCTCCCTGTCACACAAATGTCACATCCTGCTGCTGAAAGGATCAATGTGTAGGAATCCAGCTGAAACCTTTTGGGGACTCCTCAGAATTTTCTCTCTACTGAGTGGCTCAGCCTTGCTCCCTGTCCTTTCCCCTTCCCCCAGCAAGAGAACAAGGAGGGGGTTGGGAGGACAGGAACATTTCATGGTAGAAAGGCAGGATTTGGGGTTTGGAGGACAGGAACATTTCATGGCAGAAAGGCAGGATTTGGGGTTTGGAGGACAGGAACATTTCATGGCACAAAGGCAGGATTTGGGGTTGGGAGGACAGGAACATTTCATGGCAGAAAGGCAGGATTTGGGGTTGGGAGGACAGGAACATTTCATGGCAGAAAGGCAGGATTTGGGGTTGGGAGGACAGGAACATTTCATGGTAGAAAGGCAGGATTTGGGGTTTGGAGGACAGGAACATTTCATGGCAGAAAGGCAGGATTTGGGGTTGGGAGGACAGGAACATTTCATGGCACAAAGGTCAACCCTGGGCAGGGCAGGGCCACCTGTTCCCATGGAATGGGAAAAGTGAGGAAGAGGAAGGAATTGCCTGTTTTCCCTGGCCTGCCCACGTGTGCTGACAGTGCTGCTCATCTCCCATCATTACAAACTCCAGTGGATCCCTTCCCTCTGCCTCCAGCTCATTTTCTCACCTGCCCTCTTGTTTTTCTTCAGCACAAATTTGAGTACCCCCAACTGCACATGAATGCAGATTACACTGGGTGGTTTCCTGTCTCTGTTATCTCTCCCCTCAACAAGGGTGAGTGGAATGAAAACCTCAAAGGTCGTTTTTATTTTTAGCCCAGCACAGTACTTTTGAAAGCACACTGAGTGGGTGAAAGCATCAGCTGTCTGAGGCAGGGAGATAAGTAAAGCCCCTCATAACAAGGCCACTGTTTGATTGTTTTTGAACAAACATGATATAGAGAAATCTTCAGGATAATAAATATATGAGTTAAAGAAACAGCAGAAGAAATAACTTTTCTTTTTTTTACTTTTATTAATACTAATTCAGTATCTGAGTACAGAAGAGTGGTGTGATGAAGAAGATTTTGAATTTTTGCATCTGAATAAATGATATATGTAGATGGAATAAATATCTTGAATTTGGCTCTGAGATTAGTAACACACATTATGAAGCTACTCTAATCTTATTACAAACTATTCCTGTTTCTTGCTTTAGGAAACAAGTAAATAATGAGTGTTGAATGTTTTCACACAATCTCTGCAGCTCAGGGTTCTTCTGTTCTTGGTGGTTTATCTGATTTCTTTACTTAGGAGAAGAAACTCTGATTCAAATGAACTTTTTTTTTTTTTGTTACAAGTTACTTATAGAAATTTCAGGTAAATGGGACTTTCTACAGGATTTCCTCTGGGAGAGGAGCCTCAGATCTGCTCGTGGCACCACAGAGGCCTTTGTGTCCTTTCATCTCCACTCGTGCAAGGAGCAGCAGATCCGTGGGGATCCCTGGAGCTCCAGAAAAGTGGAGCTGACTAAAGAAGGCAGATAGGTGCCAGTGACCTGAATTTCACAGGATTTGTGCTTTATAGTCTCTGACAGCATGACAAGACTTGTGTCTCCTGAGCCTCCCACATGTCTGCTACTCATGAAAGTGGCCTTGTAGTAAGATGAAGTAAAGTTTTAGTTTGAGAACTAGGAAAAGGCTTTTTTTTTTTCCAAATGTCACAAAGTGGTAAGAAGTAACTGCTCAAAAAAAAAATTATATATAAAGTTGCTGAAAATGCAGGTAGGAGTCTTCCATGTTGTTATTGTCAGCACTGAGTCTGCATGTAAGTACAATTACACAAGGAAATTCATTTTAGCTATAGGTAGACATTTATAGAAATGCCAGAGTATGGGTGTTTCCATGAATAGTATCAAAAACCCTTTATAAAGGTTGGCATTTTAGGCTGGCAACAAGGTTGTTCTCACAAGAGAGCTTCTTTGGGGAGAGAATCAGTCAAATAAAAGATGCTCAATATGTGACAAAGGTCTGTAACAATCCTGAGTGTCCACACTTAAATACTGGGAATGATCTCTGTGTTAGTGATGAGTTGGTCAGGAGCTGAGATTTTTCTTCTAATAAATTAATTATTGATAAAGACTTAAAAAGGTGTAATTATATTTTTTTATGTTTCAAGTACTAATATCAACAATTTTCTCTCCCTCTGTATTTATATAGATATTCTTTGCTCTTTGCTAAATTATAGCAACTAATAATCAGTGACAATAATCTATGAGTTGTTCAATGGTTAAATCATATTTTTCTTTTCCACACTGTTATAGAGTCTTTTTAAATTTCCCTGCTACAGACTATGCTTCAGTTAATGAGATTCCATTATTCAATATCTTTGGAAATTAATGCTTGGTAATGCAGAAAAATTTGTGGTGTTGAAAGACTGACCTCTAGAAAAATGTGTTTTATTATCAGAAGCAAATTTCTCTCAAGTAAGTCTTTTTTCAGCCTAATCTATGCAAGTTCACATCACACTAATAACTGTTTATGAAATGTGTCTGATCAAAAGAAATCTGGAAGGCACAATCCAAGGTGATCACGTGTGACAGAGGTGGGTTTTGTGCATTTTCTTGGAAGGAAATAAATAACTGAGTTCTCACAGCAGTGAAAATTTGTAGTTCAGGTGCTGGAAAGAGCAGCCAGAGCAGGGTGAGGAGGTTTATTTCAGTTCTTTCAGAGAAGAGAGCGTGGGATGGGTCCCATTTGGGAGAGGGAATAAACCCTGATTTGGAAACACTTTGCTTTTATTTCGGGAGCCTTTTCGGAAAAGGAAATTAAGAACTAGAAAGGGAAGCACTGACTGAATTAGTAGTCCCACTTTAAGTTGCTAAAATTAGAAACCTTGCAAGTCAGAGGGAGAAGAGAAGGAAAGCTTTGAGCCTTCTGGTAGGAATAAATTCTATTTTTATAACAGTAGCACGGGTAGTGCTGCTGTCAAAGTTCTTTTGCTCGCTTGGCCACACAATATTTTCCTGGGCTGTCCCCAGTATTTCCAGGGATGCTCAGACTGCTTCATTTGTATTTAGCAGTGCATTTTCAGCACCAAAACAACATCTCTCAAGCAGCTATTTTGCTTTAGCTGTGTGCTGTTAACCCCTCCCATCTGCTTTGAGAAAATGTGAATACTTCTACAGGGTATCTTCAATTTTTTAAAGTTCTCTGGGCTATATTTCAGCATAGTCTGAGGAGAATTGAGGCATTTATGGCTCTCAGGAAAGCCTGTTAGGGTTTTTTGCTCTCATCACTCAGTGGGGAGCTCCTGCCTTTGCCTGGTTTCCACAAGGAATGTCAGAGAACTCCTGCTTTTAGTGTAAGGGCACATTTCATTATTTTTCATCAGATAAGGCCTCTTATTTGAGTGGGATCACCTTTGCAGCTCACATTTGCTGGAACATTTCAGCTGAAGCACACTAAAAGCTGATAACTGGTTCTGTACTGGGCTCCCCAGGGGCAAGGGGGGACTTCTTGGAGGAGGAGGTGGCAAAATGTGTTTGTGCCCTGCAGGTTCTAAAGCTGCCTTAGAAACCCTGCTGCAAAAATGCACCCAGCAAACTTCCTGCCCCTTCCCTCCCTCTGCTCTCAGCTCATCTGTGACTCAATATTATCAGTGATCAAACTTCTGCTGCAGACCCCAAATAGTGGCATTAAAACACAAATTTTGCACTTAATAAAATTATCAGTTTCCCGTTTGGTTGTCCAGAAAGTCAAAGATTTTGCAAATTTCTGCTTTTTTAAACGAATAGATGTGAATTTTATGACCTATTTGAGAGTGGGGTTTTTTTGGTAATTTCCTTTTTTGTAAATTTCAATATTTAGCTGAGGGGAAAATCCTCCATCATAAAACTTGTTTTAAAGTAAATTGAACCATCTGAAGATTTTATTTTTAACCCATAATCAGCTGCTGCTTACTCCACAAAGACAGGTTCATTTCCAAACCTCAGAGGAATAACCAGTGTGGTAAATCAAGTTATTTAAAGCTGTGTAGGAATGATGTCAAAGAAAGTTTGTCCTTCTGAAATTCTGTATTTTACATTGCAATATTTGTTCATTGCATTTAAACCCCCCTTCAAATATTAACACTTTTGCAAACATTCAAACAAATTTTAGCTCCCTTATTTTAAAGAGATTTGATCACAATCACAGAGCATCTGAAGTTAGTTTTTAAGTGCAAATGCAAGTTGTTTTAAGCATGACCTTCATTTAAAAATAACTCTTAGATGGAAATTGAAATAAATGTTCCATTTCCTTTGCTTTAGAGTCACAGAATGTCTGTGGTTTGCCTCTGTCATTTTTCACTGCGCTCAGAGCACCAAGGAAGTCTGGTCTTTAGTTGTGCTTAATGCTCTTTATTTTTCTTCTACAGAGAGCAGGGGATACAGTCAGTGGAGATACTGAAAGGTAATTACTTCTGTTATTGTATATTTAAATATATACACAGTTATATTTGTGGATTAAACTCCTTTCTTTACTTTTAGAAAATTCATTGCAGTATTTGAGGAATTTTCAGGGTTTAGAGATATCAGTGCTGATATCATTTAGTAAAATTCATTTGCCAACATCAAACATAGATAAAAATTACAAAGATTAAAAAAATTCTTCAGAAAAAAGTTTATAAAATATTTGTAGAGGGGAAAAACTATACTGTCATCTTGCCCAATCTATTTTTTTACTTTTCAAACTCAGTATTTCAGACTCACTCTGAGGATGAAAAATGTAATGTGTGTCTAACACAATTTTCATAACCAACAGAATGTTTCAACAAACATCTACATCTCTTTCAGTCTGTACAAAATCACTGCTTATATTTGTGGTTTGTAGTACACAGATATTAAGAATGGGGTCTTCAGTTTGGCTTTTAGGTCTGAATTGAATTTATTTATTCTAATGAAGAAAACAGTGATTTTGTCTTTCATTTCTTTGCTGTGTATCTGATGAAGCATCTTCATGTTTGCATCCAGAAGTCACAGTTAAAAGAATGTTTGAAGCAACAGCTACTTTGTATCATCATATATTCTAATTAAGTTTCATTGTAATCCATGATAATTATTCCTTTTATGTTTTTTCATCCTGTATATGGCCTAAACCTATTTAAGAAGCTGAATAATTAATTAGCTTTAGAGTCCTATGACCAATCTAAAGGATTTACAGCTGCTGATGATTCCCTTCAGTGCTATAAACATCCCTGAATTACAGCCAAGAGTCTGAGGTGCAACACTGTCAGCTGCTGACCACCTCACACTTGATTTTTCAGTGCTGACAGCATTTTTAGCTCTTTATGTGTGTTTTAAACATCACAATGCAGTTGAAAGGCAGCGTGGTGGTGACCATTTGCTGCTGTTTCCCTGGTGTGCTGTGCATGGGTAAAATGACATTTATTAACCCAAAGGAGCAGCACTGTTAGCAGAGATTAAAGTGAGGCACAGATGAAATTCCACCTCATCTGCCAACAGACAGCTCTGTCCCTCAGTGCCAGCAGTTCATCACCTCAGCCAAGTGTGGGGGTTTGCTTTTACAGGAGGTTAAACATATTATTATTTTAATATTAATATTTTGTTCCACTTCACAGCACCCCTCCTGTCCAGGGTTACCTGGGGGGAGAGTGAGTTATTCTCACTCTCTTTTGAAGTAACAACTTCTTTCCACCTTTTGCCTCTACCTCTTACACCTGAGTTTTCAAAACCTACTGTTTTCTGGTAATCTGACTGTTTTCATTTATTCTCCCAGCCATTTCAAGGTTCTCCTGCCCTGTTCTTCTGCCCCACTTGTTTCTCCTTATTTTCAGCCTGGCTGTGCCCTCCCTCAGCTCCTTCCTGCCTGACTTTTCTCATCAGAAAGAAACCCCACACCCTTCCCAGAAACAGCCACGTGTCTCACCCTTTCATTTCCTTCTCCACAACCACATTTTGGTGCAGACACAAGGAAGAGCTGCAGAGGAGTTTTTTTCTTCCTTCTGAGCAATTTTGTTCTCCCCAGAGCAAAGGGCTCCTGATTTTTCCCAGGTTGCCCATGCCCAGTTTGGCAGGGATGTTGCAATCCAGATGGAACATCCCTGGTGGACAGGACAGAGCATCTGCCAAGAGATACTTTCCAGGGACATAGGGCTTGATGAAATTTTGTCAAACTTTCACAGTAAAAGGCTATGCTTTTATGCTATTTTATTGAAGAATCCTTCTCCCTCACATTTTAGATTTCAGGCCCCGAACATGACCATATTATATCTTTTCAATGTGTTGAAAAATATTTCAAGAGGCAGAATTATATCACCTTCCTAATAACCTTATTCAAAGTCATTTAAACAACTTAAACCAAAACAAAACCTGATTTTCAGATATTTAGCCCCTAGAGTTAGGTTTTGGGGACCAGGAGACAAACTGTGTGGATAGATTGACACATTGGGTGAAATGCCATTATCTTCAATAACTGAAAGAGGGGAACTTTAGGTTGGATATACAGAAATTCTTCCCTGTGAGGGAGGAGAGCCCTGGCACAGGGTGCCCAGAGAAGCTGTGGCTGCCCCTGGATCTCTGGAAGTGCCCAAGGGCTTGGAGCAGCCTGGCAGAGTGGATTCCCCATCCCATGGCAGGGCGTGGAATGGGATGGGCTTTAAAGTCCCTTCCACCCCAAACCATGGTGGGATTGTGTGATTTTAACATACAGAGACCTCTGAGACTTAAGGCATCAATTTGGGACGTTGCAGCCTGCAGCTGGAGGTGGAATCCCCAGATGTGTGGGTGCACTGAGGTTTTAGGGTTTTAGGCTGTCCCTGAGCAGCAGCTGATGTGCTCCCCTGTGTGCCAGGAGCTTTGCCCTGCTGGGGGCTGTTCCACTGACAAGGAGCAGGTAACAGGCACCCAGTGAGGAATCACTGCTGAGCTTTGCTGCAGACACCTGACTGTGCTTAGCAGGGTTCTCTCTGCTCTTTGATCTTCATTTCATTTCTCACTTCAGGAGAATTTTTTCCCAGTAACAGGAAGCCTCAATACCTGTGGGTTCTGGCCAGGGGTGTGTCTGTGCCTGTGCCACCCCTGTGCACACCTGGGTGCAGAGCTCTGCTTCCCTCTCTGCCAGGCCTGCAAGGGGAGAGAGGCAGAAAAACTGCATCAGTCACAGGGGGCACAGCTGCTGCTTGAATGAACATTGTGCTGAATATTTGCTTAGTTTTTGTGTGAAAACACTGCTCAAGTTCTTCCTCATAACACATTTTGTCTTTGTAAATAATTCTGAAAGATTATTTTAATCACGGTCATGGCAGTGTGCTTGGAAATTACTTTTTTTTTAGTCGAGGTTAATGCTGGAGAGATAAGAAGAGATGAACATCTAAAAAATAACCTTCAGTCTTGACATTTTGCTGTCAATGTTGCATGTTCAGATGCACCTGTACTGCAGAGATTTACAGGTGCACCTGAGTTGCTCGAAGCATCAACAGCCCAGAGCAGAGACCTGAGCCAGGGATTTCAAACCTCACCACAAAATACTCAATAATTAATCTGCAGTGAGAATTTCCTTGTTGTAACAGGAATATATTACATAAGAGATGGAAGTTCTAGTAACCTAAATATAAATCATGGATCCAGATGAGGTGATTAGAAATGCATTCCTGTGACCAGGCAGGTAAATCCAAAATGCTGCATGTGTGTATTAGTCCAGGTTCTGAAAAATGGATAAAAAGGACAAATCTGACCCTGATTCAGTGTCCTATTTCCATCATGGCCAATTCTGTTTGCACTGGATGAGGAAAGGCCTCTGGTGCTGCTGCCCTGCTTTGTCCTCCAGTCTTTACAGAACTCACATATATCAGAGATGGTATTCTGCATTTTAAAGTATCTTCTGTGGCATCCTGTAGCAAAATCTTATAGAACTTTGTGCTGTTGGATTCTTTGGTTATATTTAAAATTTCACTGTGTCTGTAAGCACTATGTAATCAGTTTGGGGTTTTTTTGCTGTGGTTATTTGACATCTTTCTTCTGTTTGTCCTAGATATGCAAGTTCTGCCATTGACCATCCAGGGAACACATCCATGAGGAAGGTAATGATTTAAAAATCTGCTGTAAATAAGCAAAAAAAAACTCCTCAACTGTTCAATTCATTGCCATATTTTTAAAAGATAACTTAGATATCCCAAACCTTGTCATTTGCCATTGTTATGAAAGAGCTGAAAACAAAAATCTAGGAATAATTTCCATGTTGAAGAAACTGGCTGCTGCAAGCACAGCAGGTCAGAGTGCCTGCAATACTTTTAGTTAAGTTTAGGAACTTAGGAATTCAGCTGAGTTTAGGAACCTTGGTGTGTGTTTGGGGAGGAGAATCACACATCAATGTTGGACTGGAAGGCACTTCTGGAGGAAGGCTTACCCTGAAGGTAAAGAAAAGTTTGAAAACTCTTAGAATATTTAAATAGTACCAATACTATGATAGGGAGATTGGGGATTAAGATTTTCAAATATTTTTGTGGTACCAACTTCAAGGTGCTCAATTTTCAATGGAAAATAGCTGTAAAAAATTGTTTTAATATTATTTCATGCAAAGGACAAACAACAGGACCTTCATTTGTAGAATGTCAGTTCTTCATTCTGACTTGGCACTTTTTACACTGATTAGGTTGGACAGGGCTGGGACCAGCCTGGGATAGTGGAAGGTGTCCCTGCCCATGGCAGAGAGAATGGGATGAGCTTTAAGGTCCCTCCCAACCCAGACCTTTCTGTGGCTGTGATGACTCAGTTCTAAACAGTTTTCCCTAAAAACTCCTGAGGTTAAAACCAGTGGAGGTACCAGCAACCAGTTTTGCTTTTCATTTAGTGTTTCTGTGGCAGCACTTCTCCTACCCCCTGATTACACTGGAAACTCCTTGATTTACCTGCAGTAGCATCCATTCAGTTCTAGCACTTTTTAAATTTCATTTTTGCCCTGTGCTGGCTTTGGGTGGGGGTGGCAGGGTGTGCACTCTGGCAGTGGCCCCTGGTGTGGTTTTGAGATCAGAATTGAAACGCTGACAGCCCCAGCGAGCTCTCCATCATCTGTCTGTCTCCCATGGCAACTCGGAGTCATTTGGAGTTGTGAGCTCTGTGTCCTTACAGTGTTTGCCACCAAGTTAATTATATTTAGTGGTTCTTTTATCTCTCAGAATGTGGAGCTTGAATTTTTACGTTAACAGTGCTAATTAACTACTGATTCCCCAAGTGATGCAAACCTTTCACTTTCTCTGCTTTCCTTGTTTTGAATACATTCTATGTGTGCATAAACAAAACAGGGAGAATAATTAACCAAGTGTTTTAAAAGAAAGACATTTTTTATTTCAGAAAGATATTTTCAGCTTTTCCTTGATTTCTTGAGCTGTTTTTTCTGGTTTTTTTTAAACTTTCATATTAAATGATGCATACCAGTTTCTGGTGAGCATCTCCTCCAGATATTTCATTTGTCTAGCAGTTCTTTAAATTTACCCACATTTCATTATAAGGTTTTATTCCATCACTACATTTCTCTAGCCTGAACTGGGGGGAAATTTGGTGATGTCTTTTTCAGGAGCACACCTGCTTTGCCCTAATGCATTTCTGTGGAAAGAGGAGCATTGAGCAGATTGTTCCAGCCCCAGCCACCCCAGAACTCCAGTTGACACAGCAGGACAGATCAATATTGCTGCTGTGATTTGCAGCACATCCAAACCTCCCCCCAGAGCTGCTGTGCACATTTGAAACCTTCTCTCAGAGTTTTGCTGTTTCATTTTCTGTATTTTGCCACATTTCCTCCAGCACAGGAGCATTAATCTCTGTCTTCTCCTGAACTAAGAGACACATTTGCAGAGATGAAGTGAAACAAGGGACATGTGCTGAGTGAGTGGATGCTGCTCCCTCCCTCACTGAGCTTCCCCTGCCAGAATTGTCACATTTTGTGGGACATTCCTGTCCTGGGGCTGCCTGGGAGAGCAGGCTGAGGTCAGGAGAGCACAGAGAGCTGCTGCTCCCTGCAGTCCCCACAAAACCTTCCCCTTGTGAAGTGCCAAATCAGGGTTACAGGCAGGGCTGTGGATGTCAAACCCACTCCTCCCTCTGCTACTTTCATTTTAAATAAACCGCTGTCTCTCTGGAGCTGGAGTCTTCTCTTGTTTTCACCTGATTATTTTCTAGGGTTCTTGAGCATTTGTTCATTGGAGGAAAATCCTTATGAGTTTTTGAGTATTATCCCTGGTTTTAGGTTTAAAAGAGATGCTTTTAGGGTTGGTGGTTTTTTTTCAGAATCTGTAGCAATTTTCTAATGCTGCCACAAAAAAAAATTGTTTTTTCTCCTGAGACTTATTCTGTCAACCACTAACCCAAAAAACTTGTTTCTGTGGTGAGAAGAGTATGACTTTGACACATCATGAAGCACATGATTTTTTATATAATGTTTGTGGTGGATATTTCTTTTTGAATGCATGTTTTTATAATTATTTCCTTGATGCAACAAACTTTAAATACCAGTCAGTTTATCAGCTCATTCATGGGAGTTTATATCTTTAGTTTTCAAACTACTGCACAGCCATTCAGGCAAAGAATCCTTGATGGTTTGATTGCAATTGTAATTAATATTTTAAAAACGATTTTAATTTGCAGATTTAGCAGAGTGTTGTTTGCTTTATGATGTTGAGGAAAGTTGTAAGAGAAAAATGAAAGAAGGGAGGTCTGTGCTCACTGATGCTGTGATAGCCCTGCAGAGGGGAGTGAATGAAAGCTCTTACATGTTCCTGCTGTTACTTGCACTGCTGTTTCATAATTTATTTATTTTTTTCTTTACAGTCATTCCATTACGCTTCCCTCAGGGTAAAGAGCAGAAAATGGTCAAAAGGTAACTTCTTTCAGTTAACATTTTGAAACCAGAAAATGAGGCTCCTTCCCTAATAATAAGTGATCTGTAACAAAAGTTCAGCTTGATTCAAATATTTCTAAATTTGATAGTAAGCAACAAAGGAAAATATTAAATTAAAATACCAAAAGAAATGTTTTATGGGTAAAATATTGCTTGGGTGGGTGGAAAAATTTCCTCTTCCTTAGGAAGAAGGCAAGGAGCATCTTTGAGAAATTGATGAGAACTTGCTTGTGAAACACTGCAGGACAAAGGATGGTGTTTAATATTCTCTACATTTCTTCCCTGTTACCCAGCTGTAGGACAAATGTAATTCTTGTAGCATCATGAACTTGATTTTTCACAGAAAAAAAAAGTCTGATATGTTAAGGAAATTTCCTCCAGAGGTTATTTTTTTCAGGAAAATAAATTATACCATATTTATGTTTTAAAAATGGTTTTATTAATTTTTACAATGCATCTAAGCCTTTCAATTAGGATTCATTGAAGTAACACCAAGAAAAAGAAAAACAAGCCTATTCCTGGTGTTGTGCCTTTAACAGGATGCTGTAAAGTTAAAATATTGTTGTTCACTTCAGGATAAAAATCACATAAGCATGTGCACTGTTGAAGTGAGCAATCTTTCTTTTTACTGTTTATAAAAACTGGGTTTAAAAATTCCCATAATTTGACAAGACTTCTGCTGCTAAAGGGAAGATATATGGAAAAAAGTAGTGTTAGCATCTGTGTAGAGATTGTGTCATACTCAGAGTTCCTGGCTGAGGCTAAATAAATACATTTTTACTTTGGAATGGTGCTGTCCATCTTAACCAGAAAAAAAATGCAGATTTTAGAGGAACAAACTCTCTAGAGACTAAATAAAACATTGCATAAATAAATAAATTTTGTGTTCACGGGGAAACCAAAATCTCAGGGCACTGTTGAATTTGGAAATCATTCCGAGTCTGGAGAGGGTTTGGCTGGGAGGAAGTTTTTGAATTAAAAATGGAACATTTGCCCCTCACCCCGTGGTGTTCCCAGGGAGTTCCCTCTCCAGTGTGAGCAGGAGGAGAATCTCCTGCAAGGACCTGGGGCACGGCGACTGCGAGGGCTGGCTCTGGAAGAAAAAGGATGCCAAAGGTTATTTCACCCAGAAGTGGAAAAAGTACTGGTTCATTCTGAAGGATTCCTCCTTGTACTGGTACACAAACCAGAATGTAAGTACAGGCCATGCTTGGACAAAGTCAAAATGAAACCTTTATAATTCTTTTAAAGTCTATTTTTACTGCGTGCTCGGATGAACTGCCACTTTAATTGCCAGGTCTGGGACACTCTGGCTGGAAATATTTCAATTGAAATTCTTTATTGAAGTCTCCAAGTCTATGTTCAAGCTTAATAAAATAGCAGATGTTCATGGCAGTCTTTAAGAAATGAGTATGTCTGTAGTTAATCCTTTTCCACAGATTTATTTGAACTAACACTGTGTTCACACTCAGCTCTCCCCAGTTTCACCTGGGGGGAGGGATGTGTAAAGTGTAACCATTTGTGTTAGTTAAGCATTCTGTGAAGCAGATGTGAAAATCTGAATTTGTAAATCTCTTTATCCAAAAGTTATTTTTATATCGATGTTCCTCTTGCTTTTTGCTGAATTAGTCTGGAGTTTGCAGTTTCTCATGTGTAAAATGCTGCTCTTGGTGAAATTTTCCTGAAAACCAATGGGTCTATGCTGGTGCAATCTGCATAAATGTAGGGAAGATAACAGAGGGGAGAAGCCCAAAATGGTTCAGTGCTGCTCTTCCATTTGTGTGCAGCAGCCCCAGCCCTTGAGCTGAACTCTGCAGCCTGCTTTGGTTTCTGGTCTTTTACTCCACCTCTCCCATTTCCTTCCAGAGGAGGTGTTTAGCAGAATAATTCCCCTCAGTTGTTGTGGTTTTTGTAGCCCAAGAGGCTGTCAGGCTGTGGGTGATCAAGGGGGTTTGTGGGGTTTGACATTTGACACTGGCTGTGTCCCCCTGGCTCCCAGGCTGTGCCTCAAACCAAGCCAAAATTCACTGTGCCCTTGCTAGAACCTTTCAAGGACCTGTCTGCTGTTCATGTGGCTCCCTGCTTTTCCTGCTGAATGGCTTCAAAAGAAGCAAAAAGTGACAGGATGCATTTCCTGGTTATTTCTTCCCATTTAATCAGAGGTGAACTCACCAAGGAAGCTCCTCAGGGGCTGTCAGCAGGACACATGGTGTGACAAGTGGGACTTTAAAGAGAGCCATCCACCAAACAGCTGTAAAATGCAGATTTATGGTGAAGAATCTGAGAGCTCTCCTCTGTTTAGGGGCTGTGTTTGGGGCTGAAAGGTTTTCTGTGATCTTCAGCAAAAGGGGATTGGGATGGCTGTGCCTCCTTTGAGAAATTATCAGTTTAGTTACCTCACAGAGGTTATTTACATTGTGTGATGAATTGAATCCATTCCATAGGAAAAACAGTATGTGCAAAATTCATCCTGTACTTCCTTTGACTGGGTATTTGTTCTTTGTATAAACCCCAAACAGCTGCTGCTCATTTCTCTCTTCTTTAATTCTGTATTCTTTTTCAACATATTTTTTTTCTCATTCAATAGGATGAAAAAGCAGAAGGATTCATTAGTTTACCTGAATTCAGGATAGACAGAGCAATTGAATGCAGACGAAAACAGTAAGTAATGTGTCAACCATGTTTATAAAGGATTGCTCTTGGAAGTTTGCTATACATGGTACTGAACACTTGCAAAGCCCAGAGAAGGAAGTTACTGAGAAAAAACCTTGAAAACTGTAAATATAACACCATAGATCCTCTTAAGCTTTAGTATTTCTCTTTATTATAAAAGATGCAATGTAATGTAAATTCCATTTACTGGATTAAAATGAATTGAATAACTCTTTAGCCAGCTTGCCAGATAGTCCAGTTACAGCTTCAGTTAAATAAGTAAATCAAAAAGCAATGAATACTTTAGTAAAGAGATAAAACTTTCTCAGGTTCAGTAGGGCAGTATTTTCCCATAGGAAATAGCATAACAAATATTATAGCAGGGAATGGTGAATATAATCTTAATTTTCTCTTTTATGGAGGAAGCTTTTCATACCCAATATTGTGTTGCTCTCAGCTGCTAAAATATTTAGGTTCCATATGCAAAATGAACTCTGCATTATTGCTTATGTGCATATTGCTACTTCTACATTCCACTCCACTAAAAACATGTTGTAAGCTTTGCACAATTAAGGGATATTTAATAACAGACACCCATTGGAAACTGCTTCCAAACAGTGCTGGGATTGCAATCAACAGGTTTGACTGAACAATTCCAGTGCTTTGAGAGTAGCACTTTGCTGGTATCTCCTTTGTTACTTGCTTTTATCTTCTGTGTGCTTTCCTACTTTTAACTAAGCATCCTGGATTTTTCCTGTGCTTTTCCAATGACTGAATGCAGTTTTGGTCGGAGGAAACAAGTCCTACAACTATGAGCACAATACAATAGAAATATTGAAGATATGAATTACAATAGAGACTGCTCATCAGAAAATCAAACCTCTTCAGTTGCCTGTTCTTGTCTGGGGATATTATTACTGTGTCAGAGAAGTACAAGAGAGTGCAATTTACACTTCTATTTCTCCTTTCAGCTGAGGGTATCACTATTGAAATTAAACATGAACTGAGCACTATAAATACCTCAGAGCAATGAGTAGATATTAATAATTATATTGAACAAAAATACAGGAAAAATAATACCCTTTTGTTAGAATATAAAGCACTTAACAGATTTCAGTGAATTAACCAAGATCAAACAGAAGGTCATTGTGCACAGCTAGAAATAGCTTCCAGAGCTTTCCTCAAAGCATGAGAACACAATCCCTCAGAACTCAGCTTAGAGGAGGATTTCTGTAGGGTGTATGCACAGGGAAAAGTCAGATTAACTGAAACTTTGCACACGACTGAAAGCTGAGAACCTTCAGGCTTTGAATCCTTTTAAAAAGAGGCAGGTCCAGAGGTAAAAGTATAATGAAGATGTTCATAGTATATTCCCTTTTTTTCTGAGCTGAGCTTCCATTTGATTTCTTCCTTCATGGACTACCACCAATACAGTTCCCCCACCACAAGAACTGCACTTTACCTTAGCCACTGTTTTACCTGGAAGTGAGTGCAGTGAAATTCAGAATATCCAGCATGTGGGAATGGGGGCCCTGGCTGTGTCCAGGCAGCTCCAACCCACAGTCCCTGTGAGCACACCTGGAAAACACTTACCTGTCCTCTTCTAGGCTGTCCTGCAAGGCCAGGAGTGAGCATCATTCCATTGCCTGATTCCACTGAAAAGCCAAAACCATTTTCCTTCAGCTCTCCCCAGTGCAGAACTAGGAACATTTTGGAACTCAGTTTGGATTTCCCCTCATATCTCTGTTTCTTTTAGAGCTATTGATGTGAAACATTCAAACCCTTTTGAAACTAAAGGATTTGAAGACTTACTGGGATAATTAATGGATTTCTCTTTCCCACTGTTCTGTTGGAGGGGGAGCTCTGCTCCCCAGCCTGGCTGCTCCTGATGTCCATGGCTCAGTGATGGAATAGCCTTAAGAAAGCTTTCACAAGAATACAGATAATTGAATGCATCATTTGGTTTGGTTTGATGATTTGCCTCAGTAATGCATTTAATGAAGGTACCCTGATTATTTCAGGAGCCATGGCATTATCTCAGGCTGGTTCAGCTCTCCAGGCTATAGCTGGACGTGCAATGACCTTGTCCCTGTGGAAGGAGGCTTTTTGCAATGCCACTGAAAAACTTTCCACTGCTTTTAGACAACATGCATCCTCCTGTTTAAAAGTGATCACAGAGTATGAGGAATTAGAGTTATTTGGGTTTGTGTGCTGTGGCATGACACGAATGTTATTTTCAAAGATACTGATAATTATAATGCTCCATGATGATGCTGATCCCCAAGTATAAAGATTAATTGAGCCACAGGTAGAATTAATCCTTATCAACTGGTGCCTTGCCTGAACCTTCAACAATTTCCACCCAGTGAAAATTTTCATTGCCTAGTTAATGGAAATTTGGGGTTTAAATTTATCAAGGATATGCCCCAGTGTTGGCACTTCATATTGGAAGTGTGCAGTCAGAGCTCTCTACAAATGTCATGGTAGTACAGGCAGACATGAAGGTACAGCTTAAATGTTACTACAGTTCCATCATTTTATTACTTCTGAAAAGAGCTTGACAGTCTTTGCAGACAGCAAAGCCCCCTTGAGCCACCAGTGGGCCCCCATAGGGAAGAAACTTCTGGGCTGTGTTAACTGGAGTGCAGCCAGTGGATGGAGGGATTATTCTTTGAACTGGCACTCACTGTGCCACATCTTGATTACTGCAGCCAATCTGGGGCCTCCAAACCAAGCCAAATGGAAATATATAGATATAATTCCTCTAAATTATTCATATTTATACATCTCAAATTGTTCCCCTGGAGTCTCCAGTTCCTAATGCTAGAAATGTATCTAAACACTTCCCTAAAAATAATCTTAGTGACACTGCTGGGAGATGAAGATGGATTTATTGTCTTTTTTTGCAGTCCTGACACAGAACTGCAAAGCATTTAAATCACAAGTTTGCACAGAACTGGCATCTGCATTTCATAAAAATAAAGATTTCTTTTCTGCAGTCTGCAGATATGTAACAGTGCAATACATTATTGCAGCTTTAATGTTCACTGTCTCAGGAAATTATCACATCAGACAGAAAAATCTCAAGGAACATTCATAGAGTAACCAATTAGAGCTGTTTGCAGGGACCTGGCTTGTGGGAACTCCTTTGCAAAAGCAGCCAGACCTGCAGCATTTAACTGATTTACCCTGACAAAATTCCTGCTCTTTCTGCATTTTATGACACATTCACAAGTTCTGTAACAGCTGAGCCAGGAGCCTGCAGACAGTGCCTGACCTGTTGCATACTCCTGATTTCACCTCTCTGTGCCTTAACTGAGGCAGGGTTCCTGTGAGAATGTAAAATATTCTAATAATCACAGGATCACAGCCTCGTGTGGGTTGGAAGGGACCTTAAAGATCATCCCATTCCACCCCTACCGTGGGCAGGGACACCTTCCACTAGAAAATGATCCACTAAGCATAGATTTTATCACATTACAGGAGCACAGTGGAGCCAAATGAAACTCTGTTTATCACACTAACTTCCACCCATTAACATTGACTTGAAACCCCAATGCTGGCATTTGAATGCCTGTATGTATTTAAATTTCCTGTCTAGGAAAATAATCCTATTTACAAGCAGAAATTCCATCATGTGATATTGTCTCAGGATTAGCCAAAAGGATTAGGATCTTTAGATCCAGCACCTAATCCTCTCCAATCCAAGCCAATCCCACTGGGAGATGGTTGGGCAAGGGGAGCAGAAGGTGCAGATGCTGCAGAGGGTTCAGACCAACAGTAGAACTGTGCAGGAGTGTTTGTTTAGTCATGATTTTCTATTTTCAGCATCAAAAATGTAATAGTGTAAGGAATTTCTGTTGAAAGCACAGTATTTGCTAATCTCTGTGCAATTAAAGATGTGCCATGTACTGCTCTAATTCACAAACACACAAAACTATCCCACCTTTCTTACCCACAGCTGTTTCCTAGAACCAGCTGGAGCTGCTGGGACTCAGCTGGCATAGGGGGATTAAAAAGTTCCACATCAAAAGCAGGAGGCTAAGAATGATAAGAATTCTTGACACTAAAATCATATGCCAAACACCAAAATCATATCTCAAACATACCAATCAGTTAAAAGAAAGCAGAAATTTGATCAGAGCATACTTAAAAGTGCATTTATATAATGATCAAAAGAGAGATAATTAACAAGCCTGTGCCATCTAGTGGGCATCACTGTGGGATTTCAGTCACTCACTGCTTTTATTTGCAAAGTAGCCAGGGAAGTGAGGCTCTGCAGTGGAAATTATCACTAATTCACAAACAAAACAACACTTAAATACCTCTACAGCCTCCTTTTATGGAATTTAATATTTAATGATAGCCCTCTGTGCAAAGATAACCTTACCCTTTTTATCCCTAATCACATGAAAAAAAAAAAAACTGCACAGAAATAAAACTGAAATAAGTTGTAGGGCTTTTGTTAGGAAAGCTGTTGCTGAATGCATTTTTATTAATTATATACATAAAAAATCACTGTGCCCAGGTGAAGCTTCTTCAGGTTTCATCTTGTCTTTGAAAACTGCAATAAGTCATAGTAATTAATAAAACACTCATTTGCATTTAAGCTATTAATAGTGGAGACGTTGCATCACAGGTTCTTCATAATTCCACGTGTAATGATTCCTAATTTAATTCTTTCATCTGGTAATTACCATATAAATGTCAGTATTTTAACATAAATGGTATGAATGATAGTGTGGCATTTTTTTAACATTTGCCAGCTAATCAAATTAATAGTCTTTAATGCTAAGACTTTCTGGTTTCCTTGATAGCAAAACTCCTTTTCATTGTACCCACACAAAAAAAATTGTAAAAACTGTGATTATTGTTCTTAGCAGTTTTCAACTGCTCAGCCGAGGGAGAGCTCAGGGATTAGACCACATAAAAGCAGTAATAAAGAGCATTTTTTATGTGAACTATAATCACCCATGCCATCTGATTATTATCTATTATTCCAGTGATTTCTAGCTCAACTTGGCAGCCCTCTGCATTTCTTTTTGTAGAACATAAAACACTCATCAAATACATGAGAAGAGGTGGGGAGGGATCAGACATTTATTCCTTTAGTTGATCTTTGGAATACAACTAAGATGTACTTAAATATACTCAATAAGACTTTCAAATTCACCCAAGAATTTTTTAGATGTAGAACATCAGTGGTTATCAAAAGGATTTCTGTTTTTAAGTCATTCAAGTGCTTTTGAAATTTTTGCAAAGTATGAGGCTTACATAGATTAAATGTAGATTAAATTGGATCAGGAGGAATCCATCTATAAATTTAGATTGAAATCTAAATTAGATTGATCTATAAATTTGATTATATATTGATTTATAAATCTAAATTAGATTGATCTATAAAATTCAGACTGAAGATGACAAATGCCTATGAAACCTGTAACATGCTGAAGAATCACAGAGCAGGACAGTCTGGGGTATTTGTAGACAAAATATTTGAAAGAAAAGGTGGTTTTTATTCTTTGTGGTCTTTTTTATAGTGCCTTCAAAGCATGTCACCCCAAAATAAAGAGCTTCTACTTCGCAACCGACTGCCTTGAGGAGATGAACAGGTGAGTTTTGTGTCCCCTTTGTGGTGGGATGTTCTTTATCCTGGTGCTTCAATGTTTCATCTCACACAGGAATATCCTCCTGGAGCCTGTTGGAATGCTGGCTCATGGTGTTCTCAGGAATTATTCTTCCATTCATTTCAGTAAATATTTTATGTTCTGTGGCTCACTTTGCTGACCTTTCCTGACACGTCTTAGCTCTGCAAAGGAAAGTTATTTGTGTTGGTCTCATCTGTGTTAATTAGAATTTTTCTCCTGTTGATGGGCTTAAGGTTTGTCACCCTTGTGATGTTTTGTAGGTAAAGGCTGTAAGTCTTAATGGGATCAGTGTTTCTGGTTTATTAAACAGTGTATCCACACCAAAGCTCAGAGTACAGAGTATACCCACTTGGGGGGTGTGTGTGTGTGTATGTAAATAAATAAATAGATAGAAAAATAAATATGTATGTATTCCCCTTCCAATGCCAAGAACAACCCCCAACAACACGCAAAATCAGCAGGAATTAATTTTATTCACCACATCACTGTCCCAACACAGAGTGGAGGCAAGCAAAGTTCCATTTTTGGTGTTGCAGTGAGTTTTAAATGTCCTTGGATATGCTGGGAGGACATTCCAAACTTCTGACTGGACAAGGCACTGGACAACCTGATCCAAGATTAAAGCTGGCCCTGCTGTGGGTGGATGTGGGAACAGGCACCTCCTGGGAGCTCTTCTAGCCCAAATTACTCCATGCTTCTCCTTTGTGATTCAGTGGTGAAGGCAGAGGTTGGGTGAAGGTGGGACAGGGCCTTAGATCCCAAAAGGCAGGGTCAGATGTCCTCCCTCCTCCTGTTAACTCAGAAATTTGTTTATTCCCAGCTGAGGTGGAAAGCACAAGGACAAGTGGGACAAGGTCACCATACTGGGAAGTCTTAAATCTTCCCTGGCACAGATAACTGAAACTTTGAGATGTTCTTACAGTTATTCTTAATGTTTGCCAGCTTGGAAAGACAGATATGGATGGGGTTTTTCCTTTGGAATATTAAGGCCTAAAAACCATTGCTGAACTGAACATTTCTATTCTGTGGCTTACGTGGCCCTTCAGGTTTGTTGGGGTGTGAGCCTGGCTGGAGGGAACAGTTGAGGCCTGTGCACCCTGCACTGATTGGGGTGATGAGCTTCAGTTATCAGCAGGGGGATACTTTCAGGGTAGGAGTTTGCTGAAAAATATTTTTCAAGGTTGTTGATGTCCCATTGCTCAGTTCTGTGGTGTGGTTCAGGTTTGTTTGGACAAACTGAAGTGAGGATGTTTTGCTGGTTTAACTCTGCCTGGTCTCCCTTGATTTCAGCTCCTGGGGTAGCTCTCGTTTGCTGAAGTGCCATTGATCATATCTATAAATTATACATAAAATGTTCTGACTCAAGGAAACCAGGAGGTCTCGACACTCATTCGATGAGCTGCTTTTACAGCATCCATTGATTTTTCCATGGGGAGCCCAGGAAGCTGCAGAGAGGCCTTGGAGCACAGGAGCAGCTGGGAAGGCACCAGCGTGCCTTTCCATACCATACCATCCTTAAACATCATTTACTTTGGAATTTATGAGAGCCTTTTCCCTGATTTTTTGGGAAGAAGGCAAAGGGTGAGCTTCTACTTGAAGTATTTTGTGCAGTATTTTCCCTTCTGTCCTTGCAGAATTGCAAAGCAATTGGAATTCACTCCCCACGCCAATGATGGATAACTCTGCTACCTCTGTAACATCCCTGGGCACCCCTGCAGCTCTTACAGGCTTCCTGGAATTCCTTCTCCCAGAGATCCTGGGTGAAATTTGAAATGAGGAAGCAAGATTCGTAGATGAAAAATGTGCTTAAAATACAGATTTCACAAATCTCTCTCTTCCCAGTGAAGTGCTAGCCCCATAATGTGAGGAAATGGGGCAAATATTTTACATGGTATCTCCCACTCCTGTTTGCAGCACAGAATTTAACTGGATTTTCTCTGCTGATGGAAGGGGGGATCCCTCATGCTGAAAAGTGAAGGAGTCCTGGCATGGAGAGGAACATTCCTCATTCATTGTGAAGGAAATTTTATCCTTTCTTCAACCACCTTTACCACCAGCTTTTACTTTAACAGCTCTTTTTAGAGTTTCTCACCTCAGATTCACTGTTTATTAAATTTTTTTCCACTCTGGACTATTTTAATGTGCCTTTAACCCCACATTGCTGGAGGAAGAGCTGGACCCCAGTGGGTAGGGCTGGATTATTCTGTAGCAGACTGAGGCACTCAGCTGTGGCTGAGTTTTGCCTGCTGTGTTACTCGGGTTTGCAAAATTCATGCTCGTGCTGTTTTGTCAGGTCTTACACCAGCAGAGCTGTGTTCTTAGAAATGAATTAATAATGAACTTGATGAGCTCATCTCTAGCTTGCTACTCCAAGCTTGTTAAAGGCCTTATTTCCCAGAAGTGCTTCATCTCCTACCACACCACACATAACCTGTTTATGGCTTTAATTAGCATTGAATTTAATATTGGGTTGTTTTACAATCTCTACTTTATTTAAAACTTACATGCCATTGAAGTCTGCAGTGCAGTGCATTTGCAGTCTCATCATGGACTCCAAATATTAAATTTTTTAAAGTTTCTATTTTAGGCTGAATAATTTGATCACTTTTGATTTGAATAACTGGGTTAACTTTGCAATTTTAATAACTCCCATAAATCTTTGGTGTTCATTCAAGAAATATAACAAATAGTTGCTACTGAAACAGAATAATGATTGATTTTTATAGGGATCACTCCTATATTTTCCAAGACCTGAAAGATTATAGCACAATATTTCTCTTAAAAAAGAATTGTTTGAAAAATGAAGTATTCTGAATTAAATTTCTATTGATTTTAAACAAATTTTATGGTGTCTCCTATCTACTTTTACATATGGAGTATAACCAAGTGAGTTACTCAAGACTTTCCCTAAATCATCCTATTTATTACTAAAATTAATTCAGTTTTCTCCCTTAAATTTCAGGCATGTTGGTCTCTTTGACAGGTCTTGGCCAAATCAGACGGTGAGCCAGGATTAACACATCTATCCCAAATTCAATGCACTTTGTCTCCACTTTATATAAACTAACACCCAAGTAAAGCTCTTGGCTACTAAATTTTCAGCTATTAGACATTTACCCCCTTTAAAGTGGACAAGTGGGGAGGAGATTGTCAGATCTGCCTGGCCTAATTCACCAGCTCTTTCTCAAGCAGAGCTGAGTCAGTTGTTTTTTCCCTCTTACTCTCAGCCCCTTCCTTACCTGCTGAAAAGCCAGGAGATAATTCTGCAGAATATGAAAGGTAAACATTTTTTAAACAGAAATCCCTGGAATGGAGCTTCCCAATGGTGTTGTAAATAATCATAAAGAGCAGGTTTTTCTTTCTTCCTTTTATGTTCCTATAAACTTGTTTCAAATCTGTGCCCGAGGCCACGCCAGCTCTCTAATTTATTGTTCTCACATAAAAGCTCCTAAGTGTAGCACAAGGAAAACAATTTTCTGATCAGAATTAGCTGCAGGCACCAAGGACTGGGTGAAACCATGATGTTCATGGGAGTGCACAGGGTGATCATGGAGCTGCTGTGCCCTGTCCAGGCAAAATACTGCACCAGGAATTCCTGGCACTGAGCTGGAATATTCCAAACCTCCTTTTCTGGGCAAGTCACCTGGCTCCTCCTTTCTACAATTCCTGAATGATTTACCCCAGACTTGTGAAGTTCCATTTCCCCCCTCACTCAGTCCCAGCCCCAGGGGCTGCTGGAGTTTGCAGTGCACAATTGTGATTATCCAACACCTCCCAAATCAGCACTGGGGGGTTCATCCCTCGTGCAGGAGGCAGAGTCTGCCCTGGCTTTCTGCACCAGCTTAAATTACAAAATTAACTTCATCAAATTCTGCTGTAAAGGGTACCAATGTGAATTGATAGAGTTCTTCTGGGAGCCAAGCAGTTCAGCTGCATTTCCTAGAGCAGATTTAGTGATTCCAGCCCTGCACCCCTGAGGTGAAGGTGGTGTCACAGTCCCTGTTGACCTTATGCTGGATACTGGGTTAGCTCTGCCAAATCTGAGGATTTAGTAATAGAAACAAGAAACAGTAGAAATAAGTAATAGAAATAAGAAATTTCATCAAAATTAATTAGCCACACATTTAACAGCATTATTTGGCCTATTTGAGCTGATTTTTAAAACACTATGTAGAAGCAAGATTACACAATTTCCCAAGTAAATCATCCCATTCCTAAAAAAAATTCTCCTCTAAACCCCAAGACCCCACCCACAGTTTATGCCATGCTAAGCTCAGTTCTCTTGCTTGTAAACAAAGCTTTCTTTTTCCAGAGCTTTCCTTTGGGCCAATCATTTGATGAAAGCTGGGGCAAAAGTTAGAATAAGTGAGTAAAGAGAAGTTCCAGTTGAGTTTTTGTGACTGTTTTGGTGATTTCTTTGGGGTTTGTTATTGGTTCTGGATCAAATAGCCTATCAGTTATTGTGTGCTTTTATTCTCTGTAATACATGACTGTATTTGTACAGTAGAATGCTGGTACCAGAAGGGTAATTTATTTGCTACAAATCAATGATTTCTTTTGTCTATTACCCACTGGGGAAAACAAAAAAACAAACAAAAAAACCACCCACACCAAACCAGACTTCTGAGTACAGAGACATAATTGTGCATTTGTTTGACAGAGGAAAGTTAACAAAAATTAATTTTTTTTTAAAATCCCATTAAGTGCATGAAGTAGATGCACACGCAAAGAGGGCACAGATTGGTTCACTTGCCAATTCTCAAGCTGTCTCAGGCTTTTTTTCCTATTTTTCCAGCCTGACAAATCTAAGAAGACAATGCATGAAACAAGATCAACAGTCATGTCAAATTATCAAATCAGAGAGTACTCAGAGTTTATCCCATGAATGATTTTGCTTAACAAATCCCAGCAGCTGTGACAAATCAAAGAGCAGAGGCAGAGCTGCTGGGGCTGATACACGGGGAGAGAGGAGCTGGTGGAGAAGGATCTGCTCAGGGTCACTTTCCACCAGGAGATGCTCTGGGGCTCCTTTTCTGTGGAGGAAAATCAAGGCATCATTTCAGCCAGGCTTTTACAGCACCCTTTATTCTCTTAAATGAATGTATTACCTGCATAATAATAGAAAATAGGGAAAATAATGTACCTTAGGAGCCCAAATGGGAAATGCATTGATTTTTCAGGTGTTCAGTAAGAAAGACTGGTCAGAGAAGTGAACATAACAAGTACAAAATCAATTTTTAAATCTAGTTGTGTATTGCAAAGACTTTTACTGTGAATTCTGGAACCTGATTATCCCAGTGATATAAAAAAATATGTAATACAAAGCTTTTGATCAGAAATTAAATGGAAACTGCACTGAATAAATTCTATGTATGAAATAAATTGTTCAAGGGAATTAATAATAGACTTAAATATAACTTGATTTAAGTGAAATTTAACTTCTACTTAGTGTAAAGTTTTTCCTTTTAACCAAATAATCTCAAATGTAGATGCAATCTCAAAAATGAAGAAAAAATATTTCTGCACTGAAACATTTCTAACACAAAGCTGAGGTGGTGTACAAGGGCAAGAATTAATGATGGAAAGATGCAAGGAAGATAGGAAGTATATTTTATTTATTCTTTCTGTTAATGTGTCAGGATTTCCTAGACTTCATTTTTAAAGGAACATCTAACAGAGAGAAATAGTGAAAGTAGTTGGACTTTTTCTTGAATTTACACCTTTTCAGGATGTATAATTTTTTCACATATTCATTTGAATTAAATAGCTTCTTCTAAAACCAGCCACCTGGTATGTGCAATAAGTAAGGATATTAGCAAATAAAACTTTTCTAAGCCACAGAAATCCACTTCTTTCCCCCCCCCCCCCCTTCTCCATGGGTTTATGGAACAGTTCTAACTATAACCTAAAAATTGTAACTTTCAGCCCTTTTTTATAGGAAGAAAAAAAAAAGGTTATCCTCTTGCCCCTGGTTTTCATTCTCCTACACTAAACCAAATCATTCTCTCTGATTTATGACAACTGAGATTGTCCAAGTAGTTTTATTTTTTTTATTTGTGCTTTTTCCCTCTGGACTTGCAGAAAGGAGCAGCCAAGAGGGTGAGTGTGATGTCACTGTGGAAACTTTCATTGCCTTCACTCCCAGAAGATCCCACTGACCTTGGGCTGGCTCAGCCCTTGCTCAGCAGAGTAAACTACAGCAGCCAGGAGACAGAAATTTATTCATTTGTACATTGAGGAGTGGCATATTCTTGTTTTCAATACAGTGTTAGGGGAGCAAAGCAATGTGCAATTGTTTCCAGTTGTTTGGCCCCCTCTAACATTCCCCAGTGTTTCTGTCAGTAGGTGAATGTGATTCCTGACAATTTGGGGCATTTTAGGATGATTCACTCTTCAGTCTCAGGCTGTGACAGCTCCTCACTGCCCTGGTGCCTTCACTGATCACAGCCCAGGCCAGGGGCAGAATCAGAGTCTCAGAAGAGGCCCTGGGCTGTAATCCCTGGGCAATAACCAGAATTATCTCAGTAAATTTAACTTAAATACTACCAGGCAGCTCTATTTTATCCCAAAGCAATGTCAACAGTGCCTGTTTGTAAGCAACAGAATTAATTACAACCAAGCCTGATTCATTTAGAATTTAATTGAGACAAAGTACAAAACTTACTTGTGCATTTTGATGACTTTACTCGAGGCTTGTCTTTCCTTGCCTTTGGTTCACTGGAGTACAGGCAAGAAAAACCAGCCCACTTCTTGGTCCCCTGTAGGTTGTTACAACATGCCTTGGTAAGTGATTACATCTTATGGGGATTTGTACAATCCTGGAGGTAAAATGTTGTGGCAGAGGAGCCGTGGGACATTTAGTGCTGTTCTGTGTCATCACAATTTCCATCCAGGATGCAAACCCCGTGCTCTGTTGAGTGGCCTAGACTCAGTGAAACATGCTGGTTAAGTTGTTTAATTACCAACAGGAAAGAGTTGTTGAAGTTACCCAGGTAAAAAGGCAGGATCTGGGGGGAGGGAGCCCAGCCTGCGGTCGAGGCACAGGATGTGCACATGAGAGCCCAAAGGTGTCCCCCAGGGCAGCCCAGGCCTCACTGTGGCTATGAGGAGTCCCAGAGCTGGTGGGGCACAGCTCTAGAACCCCAATCAGCAATCCAGCCCTGGGGCTGTGCTGGCAGGGGCAGCACACAGAGCCTCCATGGGATGTGCATCCTCCATCCCTCGGGAGTCCAGGACAGGAGCTCCCAGTGCCAGCTGGAACCCAACCTTTGCCCACAGGGCAGAGGGACAGAGTTCAGAACCAACTGCCTGCCTTTCCAAGCTCTCCACAAAGAGCTTTTTATAACTTTGAAAAACCTGCAGTTTTCTGAAAAATGAAAGCGGTTTGCTCATCAAGGAAATTCATCAAGTTTATGCAGGGTTCCTTTCGAACTGAGTTTGCATTTCCTTGGGAAAAAAAATATTAACTGTAAGAAAATGAGCTGTAATCTCACCACTTGTATATCTCCTGATTAACCTCAAAAACGTTCACTCATGCTTTTCTTAAAAACACAAAACCTAAAATGGAGATTCTAGTTCTTTTATCAGAAGAGATTTTATCATGATAAGCCACTGAATGTCATCAGAGAACCCTTTATGTTGGCTTGACCAGGAGCTGACTCTGAATTGTGGTAAATGAGGTAAGAAAGTCCTTGTAACTCTAGCTGGGGATGATCTTGGCCTTTGGAGGAGAAAAGCCTGAGCAGCCTTAGAGAAGGAAGATTAACTTCAGCTAATTCCAGATTTGGCCATTGAGGCCATATGCATAAAGCTGATACTCTGGGTATCCTCAGAGCATCCCTGGCTCTGTGAGGTTAATCCTGACACTTCAACTGCTGTCTGTATTTGCTTCCAAGATCTGACACCCCCAAATTAACAATGGGCAACAAAAATAATTTTGCAATAAATTTAAGACAATATAAATTTCCATGCACTGACCACACAAATGGCTGAGTCTGTTTTAACTCAGAAAATGGTAATTAGTCCTAATTTATCATTGGTGCTTAAGCAGAACCTCAGTTGAAGGCACTGAGCCATCCTGCTTAATTGCCAAAGGCATATGGCAAAGTATGACTAAAACTATTTTACTCCAGTGCTAATGAGTTCAGAAATTTGGGAACAACTGATGAAAAACTGATGAATAGAAATGCTTGATAAGGACAGGGAATGATGTCACTGCCATTCCTGCAGTGAAGGATCTGCCCTGCAAGGGAAGCAAATGCCAGGTGATGCAGGCACCGCGTGCTGAGGGCAATGATGCTGGTGAGCACTGTGCAAAAGCTCTTCTGTAAATCTGTTAATCCACTTGAAATGTACTTCCCTTGTGATAAAGATGAGTTATTGACGTGCTGATGCAAACAACGGCTGTAAGCAGTCCTAACCCTGCAGTTGGTATTTGGGAAAACTAATCATCATCTCCATTTTCATCTCCAATTTGCTCACTTCTGGCTTAATGCTGAGAGGCAAAGCAATATGATTGTACAGTTCTTTATTTCCATCGTTTTGCAAGTAAATTAAACCCTGTCACAACTCCCTGTAAGAAGTGAACGTTGTTGTCCCCTTTGGCTACTTAGGGGAGCCATGAGATGCGTGGCAGGCTCTGTGCAGGCCAGGCAGTGAGTCAGGGCTGTATCAATATCAGAGCTGAAGATCATTGCTGGGAGCCTCAGCGGAGCTGCTGGGAGCAGGGATCAATACCTGCTCAATTGTGGCTATTTTTAGTGGAGAGTTCACTCTTCCTTCATTTTCTGCCTCCTTGCTGTGCCTCCCATCTCCCACACACCACTCTCCTGGACAATAAAAGTCACATACGCCCTTAAAAAGGTTTTTTTCTCCTCTAGTACAAGTGGGAGAGAATGACACTGAACAGTTTTCTCGTTTTGATCTGCAAAACAACTCGTCCTTTTGATATTGCATGTACTGTTCACTAATGTCTGACTTGAGGCCTGTGAAGGATGTTTTTGTCATTGTAATATTCATTAACCAAGAAGATAATTATTAACAAATTTGATGTTGCAAATGTTCAAAAAGGAAAAAAAGAGCTGCTACTAGATAAACTCTCACATTAACATTCTGTGAAATTAATTACATAATTAAGAATTTAGTCACCAAGGAAGGGAATGGTTCAAAACATCCCAGGCATTATTGATGTCACTATTAGGGCTTTTTTCTTCAGTTATATATCCTTGTTGATGAAAATAAGATAATTCTTGATTTTCCATTTGCTGAACATTAAGAAGTGGCTTTTCCCTCTGTGTGTTAATTTCCTTTTTTCCCTAGTTTTTCAATTATATATTGTATAAATATCCAGTAATCTTACATAGAGACAACTGAAAAGGTATTTTCCCCAAGATTAATTATAATGTTTTCCTAAGGAAGTAAAGAATCTTATTTTCTATCAAACTAAATAGTTTGGGGCAAAGAAAGAGACCAGCACATCCAATGTGAAATGCAAATATTGAAGCACTTGCAGTTTACCAAGACTTGTTTTAGAAACCCAAAAGTTTGTATTAAACAAATTTAGGGAAAATAATGTTGATATCACGGCTCAGCATCACTAAGTGTTTATATCACCAGCATTGTGAATCCAGACTAGCAAATAACCAAACTGCCACAGGCTGTTTTAGTTTTCTGAGGATACAAGTTTAATACAACTTATTTCCCAACACAGGCTTTCATACCACAATTATCATAATTCTATTTTATTTTCTAGTATTTTGGCAATTCAGGCAAGTTCTTGAAATAAATAGAAGTAGCAATCAGAATAAGTGTGATAAATTCTTCACTCCCAGTTATCAACCACCAAACCACATCTGAATCGTGGGTTTAACAGCCTTTTTGTTTAGGTGTTGAGTCTGTCTAACATCTTTCCAGATGTTAAGGATGTGGATGCCTTCAGATTTACATGAGATGTTCCTTTTAAATACCTCTCTTCCTCATTTTTATCGTTCTGTTAGATGGATGAATCGTTTGGGTCTCGCAGCAATTGGTTACACACCTGATGACAAGGATATTCACCCAGATGAAGGTAATGCTTCAGTGATTATAATTAGGAGAGAGCAGACAGTAGAAATCTGTTCAGTATTTCAATAAAGCTGGAGAGGTCATAACTGACTTCTTTACCAACATATGGCCATATCTTTCTAAATATCAATTTTGATAAGAATACATTTCCTTGAAGAACTACATTTATTGGTGCCATTACTAAAGAAAATAAAATCTTGAGCAGTAATTTTAAGAAATATTTAAAATTAGTGATAAAGAGAAAGCAGGGTTCAGGGTGAGGTGAGATCTCCCAGATCCCAGCCCTCAGGGGTGTTCATCCCCCTAAAACCAGTGCAGACATGGCAGTCTTGGGCCAATGTGTGCTTCAGCAATATTTGTTTGCACCTCCTGAGCTCAGGTGCCAGCCTTGCCCTTTCCCCATCACCCACAGTGGAACCTGTTATGCCCAATTAAATTAAGTGTTCAGGCTTGGCTCTACTTCAGCATCTGGAATGGGGTTTCTGTGTGAAAGTCTGTGAGCAGAAGTTGGTTTTATGTGCAGTGGGAGTCAGGTGCCCGAGCTGCCTTCTGTAACCCTTCCCTAAAGCATTCAGAGCTTCCTGCACTCCCTGTTTGAGGTGCCAGACCTTCCCACCAGCCCCTTCCCGAGCAGCTGCTGAGCCCTGCAGGTGACTGGGGAACGTTTACCTTGCCATGGAAGGATGTTGCTGATATGTGGGATCTGCTTTCTTGTGGAAAAGCAGCCGAGTGAGACCTGGAATGTTTTGCCAGCAGATTACTGGAGCGAGAGCGATCAGGACGACATGGACGGCTCGCTGACGCTGAAGCAGGAGGGCTCCTCCACGCTGTGTGACAGCTACCACCGCACCCCCTCAGTGAGTCACACGCTCTGCATGTGCCCCAGGTCACCAAAAACATCTCTGTGCCTTGGCTTGCACCTCCCTTGTCCCGGGGTATTTAAACACCATAAAGGCGGCGGAACAAGGCCGGATGTGATTGTAAAAATGAAATTACTGCTGCTCCGCATGAGCCAAGACCTGCATTTTTCCATAGCAAATCAGTTAGAAAGGAAGGAGAGGTAAATGTCTCCTGACACAGATTTGTCACCAGACTGGAAATATGACCTTTTTTTGTAGGATTGGTAAAACTACACATCGTAACAAGAACAGAATATTCAAATTTCACCTTCACTGCAGAATATGAAAATAATGTGATGGATGGGATAGTTTGTATTAATTGAGACTGGTTTTCGATTATGAATATTGGATACTGGATGCTAGAGATTAAGATCAGCTCACATTCACCCAGTAATAATGTTTTAGTTATTTTTTGAAGAACAAATCTTTCTAGGAAAGGGTTTTTTTTTACAAGATTGTATACAATACCATGGTAATGACAGTACTGCAAATAAAACATTTCTATTAGACAAAACACAGGCAATTATGATAATTATTCTATGATTCCAAGCACAGATAGGACTGTTCTCTATTTTTCTTTCAGATTTTTCTTCAGCGTGAATGACATGATCCTCACACAGCCAGAACCAAAGAAAGAATGACTGAGACAACAGCATCACATGGGTGAAGTTCAGACTGATTTTCACCCATGTGATGCTGTTTTATCAACTGGGATACAGGTTAAGCCCCTCCCTTTCTGTTTTTCCACATTTTTGCCTTTCTCTTTGTTTTGAATTAAATTTATACACAGACCCAGCAGAATTCATTCAAATCGTTTCACAAGTTCAACAGTCCCCCAGCCAAAAATCTTTCTGGGTGCTGAAGTTTCTGTTGTTTGGGTTTGTTTTTTGGTTTTTTTTTTCCGTTTGGCCCCTAAAAAAAAAGAAAGGAAATCTGATTACGGTTTCTTTTGAAGACCTCCACTGTCCTCGGCTGGAATGATTGTAAGCTGGATGGGTCTTCAGGAAACCTGCACCAACTTTTCCTTCCATCAGGAGTTGCTTGTGGGCAGAGAATGTGCAAAACAAGAATAGGGAGTGGTTAAAAGAGCACTTGTACAAAAGTTGTCACTGCTAATTCTCTTCTGTTTACAGTGGTTCATGTTATGATAAATCAAACCCATCAGCCCATCTGATTACTAGATATCATAGAGTGTTTTACACAACAGTCACTTCTTTGGGTCTGTTCAAAACATCATCTCACGGGCAGATGTTTTCGTATCTTCCCAGGTGAATTCTTCAAGTCCATTCCCCGAAGCCAAACAAGGCCGACACTTTTCCAGTGAATCAACCTATTCCCACTCTTCAGCCGAGGACTCCCGGCAGGACGCCGCGGGCAGCACGCACTCCTCGGGGTGCAGACCTCCCTACCGAGAACGGCGCTCGTGGCAGGACCTGATAGAGACTCCCTTAACCAGCTCAGGGCTCCATTTCCTCCAGACCGTCCCTCCGGAGGCGGAGTACGTGAGCGGCCGGCCCGGAATGTCACCGGACAGACGGAGACAAGCCACGCTGCCCGTCCAGAGGCGGCACAATTTTGAGCAGGACGGGCCTTTCCCTCTGGTGGAATGTCCAAGGGGACACAGCTCCCACGGGCGGCCCCAGAAACCGCGCAGCCAAAGCCTTCCCCGAAACAGAGACGTCCGCGGGAAGGGACACGTGAAGTCCATTGAGGGCATCGACGACAGTCTGGATGAGAAGGTTCCTATTAGAAGGCACAATAGTTTCTGTGCAGAAGGTGAGCTCTGGGAGATGTTCTGATCCATTTACTGCCATCAAAATCCAGACCAGTATTCCCACTATTCTCAGCAAGGATTTTGTGGTTGAACTGCTGGATGTTGGCAAATACAGGAGTTTGTACTTGAAATGCCAGGATGTAGCGCTAAAAATTGAGCTTTGGGATGATGTTCTTGTCTCATCAAAACTAACACTGCAGAACTGAGTAATAGGTTAAGATAGTACTGAAGCTGCAGTATTGCTGATTTTAGACACTTCATCTAAATGGTCAGGTTTCTTTCTTCCCTTTCAGAAAACATAAAAGAAATTGAAGAAATCACAGATGGTCTGCAAGAGCTCTACAGAACTCTGGAAGAAGCCAGTCTGTCAGCGTTCGGGGAGCAGCGTCCCTCCACCAAGCAGGAGTTCCGCAAGTCCTTCGTGAAGCGATGCAACGACCCGGTGATCAACGAGAAGCTGCACCACATCCGAGTCCTCAAGAGCACTTTAAAAGTAAGGCTTTATCACTGATTTTGTGTG
Organism: Peucedramus taeniatus; assembly: GCA_013400575.1. Classification (NCBI taxonomy): domain Eukaryota; kingdom Metazoa; phylum Chordata; class Aves; order Passeriformes; family Fringillidae; genus Peucedramus; species Peucedramus taeniatus. The sequence continues at coordinate 191,573 of WBNO01023649.1, read as the reverse complement.
TAAGGAATATGAACTAGGAAAAGTCTAATTGTGCATCACAGAATGCTGATGGGTTGAAGGGACCTTAAAGTCCATCCAGTTCCTTCTCCTGCCATGGGCAGGGACACCTTCCACTATTCCGGGTTGCTCCAAGCCCCATCCAGCCTGGCCTTGGACACTTCCAGGGATGGGGCAGCCACAGCTGCTCTGGGCACCCTGTGCCAGGGCCTCCCCACCCAATATTCCAGCTAACCCTGCCCTCTGGCAGTGGGAAGCCATTCCCTCTTGTCTTTAATGTACCTATATGTCCTTAATCTCTTTACATTTCTATTGTTAATGCTTTTTTGTAGCTTTAAAATTAAGTTTTAAAGAAACTAAAATTCCTTCAAAGCAAATATGTTCCATTTTAAGGAAAAAAAACCAGATTATTTGGCACTCTGTGTAGGCAAGTTGTAGCATGTGGCACAGACTGAGCTGTCAAACAGTTTATGCTGTAATACTTCCTGAATTTAGGTAAATATTAAAGTTTCCATAGTAGTTTTCCTGGCACTTGGCATTAAAGAAGAAATAAAGTGCTGAAATACAGAATTTCATTTTGACCTGCCCTCTGTCTTTCTGGAATTTGCCAGGCAAAGGAAGGGGACCTCACAGTTATCAACAGCCTTCTGGATGATCCCAACTTAACATCCAAGAAGTTCAAAGATTGGAAATTAAAGAACTATGAGTTTTTCCTGGACATCTGTGAATACAGTGCTGCTGGGAAGTCTCAAAACGGAGCCTCTGAACTGGCAAGCTCAGCCCCAATGCTGACACACACACACTCCTTCATCGAGACTCACGTGTGACAGGAGCCTCAGCCTGGGTCACTGCTGGGTGCCTGATGGAGGCAGCCAGACAAACCCTGGTGAATTTATTGCTAAGGTACTCAGCAGTGCTGTAAATACTTGGGTAAGAGAATAGTGCCACAGGATGCCTACTACATTGCATGATAAGACAATAATATTCTTTATGAATTTTTTTTGTTTGCTATTATCAACCAATGTCCGTATCAAGCTCTGCATTAGGGAGAAGTGGTGCAGAAGTGTAACTGAAAATAAATACCAGTATATTTAAAGTACTGTACTAAAACTCAGCTTATAGTATGAGCTCCTACAATCATTTTATATATTTAGATATATATAAATACATATCTATGTATATAAAATGTAACATGGTAGTTGACATTTCCTTTTAAAATTCCCTAAAGTTCACATTTTCACACATTTTTTCTTGACAAAAAATATAAAAATGAAGACATGAATACATTGGCCACTCTTAGAGATGAACATTTATTTTTGCAACATTTCCAGGTAGCGACCATCTTTGCAAATAAAAGGACAGAGTTATCAAAATGTAAACTCAATCCCTATAGTGTGCCTTAAAATGTACACTGTACATCTAAGAAATAGATCCCAGTCTGGCCCTATGGGCACTCTGTACATGCCATTTAAATACTGTGTTTGTAACGTGCTGTGCCTGCCTTTAAACGAAGGAACACAAGCAAGCAGGTTTGGCACAGAGGTAAGATACGAGTAGAACAATATTGGTTGTTCACTAATGCTGCAACTTAAACTGATTTTAATAGGATTTGAAGTATTTCATGGTGAAAGAAAAAAAAATCTGCACTGAGTAAGGTACATACTGCAGGTTTCATCGTTTCTTCACTGTGAATTTAAGTGACACATGACTGTGAGTCACAAAATTTTAAAAAAGCATGAGAATGAAGCGAAAAAAACTCCTGAACTAATCAATTACATTCTGTGATACACTGACATCTATAGCTGAGTTAATAATTCAAACTTCTGTAATGTCTGGCAATAATTTTTAACTGCTAGCAGTACATTTGCAAGTGGGTGAAGTTATTCAAAACATCGTTCGAAAACCAATCGGTGTTGATTGGTTTGGGAAGACACACAAGTCACGCAGTGTATTTCACTTCCTTGCCTGGCTGAGAATGATTTGGAAGAATCAGGTTTTGGGGACAATACTTGTATTCTTGAGGGGGAAAAAAGATTGCTCTGAATGCTACTGAACATAGATTTCAAAGCCATTCACAGTTTGCTTTGACTCTGCTTGCTGGAATAGTTCTAAAAGGCAGAACGAAGGGGATGTGAATACAGCTGATGTCATTTCACTGAAACAGATTTCACTGAAACAAATTCACTGATCATTTTTTCACAAGATAAACCTAATTGTCTCTCATCCATCAAGGACTGTAAAATTCATGCAGTTCAGTATAACAGAGGGAAAAAATGTCATTCAGTGAGGTCCTAGTATTCAGGAAGAGACTTCATTATTCTCAAAGCCAGACCAGGTGAGGGTGTCCTGGGTGTTCAGTTGTGTTTAGTTCTGTCTCCACAGAGCAGCTGAGGGGGGCTGACCTTGGCTGGACAGGGGGAAAATATATCATGGGAAAGCTCCTGGGTAGAGACAAAGACAGGGAGATCACCTGCTAAAGATTATTGTGGGCAAAATAAACCTGACTTGGGGAAAATTCATTTATTAGCAATTCAAAATACAATTGCATAGTGAGAAACAAAGACAAAATTAAAAACACCTTTCCCTTGCCTCCTCCCTTCTTTTCAGTCTTAATTTCCTTCATTTCCAGTGAGCAGCAGTGTAAATTATAGAATCCATTTAGAAATTAATTCATATTATACATGCAAGCAGTAATGGATGGTCACAAAAATAGTTACATAGATTGATCTAAATTCCTAAAGAAATTTAAATATGCCTATTGTTTCAAACCCAAAAGATGGTTTGTGCTTTCATAATGAAAAGATCTATATTATTTCCAAATAGCTTTCCAAAAGGTTTTCAAATGCCACTGCATCATCACTCAAGACATATCTGAGCATATTCAGTGAAGTCACAAGTAAACAGAAAATACTACTTATAGATACAGCTGAAAATGAGAAACATAATTGGGAAGATGGATTTCTCAGAAATGACACAAGTAGTAGGGAAAACAGATTATCTCTGTTTTAAGTTTAAATATAATTTCTGTAATATGAATAGATGAGATAAATAGTAGGGTTCATACTTTTGCTTAGCTTATCTTTAAAAATCTTTCAGTGTCATGAGATCATCTTTTCTGAAATTCTTGAAATTGTGAGTCTGCATTCTGCTCTTTGCAGAGCAGCTCTCAGCGAATGTGATTTGCACTGAAAAGGCCAAATAAATTGTCCAGGAGATTCATGAGATGAAATGAGATGAGATACACTGGAGAAATTCCCTCTAATGGGCTTAAGATTAACTGGGAGAAAAGTCTGTACCATTTGTCTGGCATTGCTTGTGCCTTAGAGCAAGCAAAATCTAATTGCTAAATTAAGCAATACAAAGACTTTATTCTTTCACAAATGTCAGCTGGCATTTGGAAGCCATTTCACAAGAACTTATCATTCTCCTGGCACATTTATTCAACCCCACCCTGCGGCCCTTCCCTCCTGGCCACAGTTTCTTCCTTCTGGATGTAGGTGCCAATCTAAATGGACTGCAGAGAGAAATGTGCACGGTCACCACAGAGCAATCATTTGGGTTTTCACCACCTTTGAACTCACTGGAATGCAAAGTGCAATACAGATACTGTGTTTAAAAATTCATGCACAAAATCCTGCTTATGTATTAAAGTATGTCCAATTCTCCTGGACCAACAGGTACTTAAACACACAGTACAAAGTAGCTGGAATTGTTGTGGTCGTTTTGATGCCATATTTTTAAATAAGAAAAGAACAAGGCTTGGGAAATAAATAGTACCTGTACAATAGATTTATTAATTTACCAGTTTTCCTGCCTGAATTCTCAGCTAAAACTTGGTTTTTAACATATACAACAGCATGGAAATTTTGTTTGGATGTGCTTTATTTAACTGGATCTTATTAAAGTTAGCATCTTCATTCAAAATTCCTTCAGGTAAAATGTCTCAGCCCATACACTTTCTCTGACACTCCACAGGCTGAGTCTTTTTGTTGCTGGCTATTTTTCATTACAACTGATTTAATGCTCCCCCTGAGCTACTGATTCCCCTCCTTTTTTAATACTGTTCTGTATTCAGTGACATGTCAGATCTTTGAAAGTGTCTTAATAGCTCTCTCGGCATCCCTTCCTAAGAGAACCAAGACATTTTTCTTGGTTTCATTACTTTAAGTGAAAACTACCCTGAGCTTGCTCTAATTTACATGAGCAAAAATCAAAGGAGGAGGAGGAGGAGGGGGTTGTTATCAGTAGTTCAGCTCTGGTTGCTGCCTTTTGAGCTGGGAATGTGGTGCTCCACTGGCTTTTTCCAAGGAAAAAGAAAGGAGTATTGCAGAGGCCAGTTAAGCCTACTCTCACTCCTCTCAGCAGTTACAGAACTCTCCTTCTCCAAGGTCCTGTGAAGGACAGTACAGGTACCTTTGAAGGAGTTACTTTACAGTGGCTCTGGGAAAGGCTCAGCCTCCTCAAAAATTGTACAATTCTGCTGCTGACCTTTAGGAGATTTCACTTTAAATGTTAATAGGACCTCTGGGAGAAAAATGAAGAATCTGGTAGAAATTGTTTAACTCAACACAAATCTGAGGAGAACAAAGAACGTTCTTATCTTTGTCACAAGTAATGCAAATCAGGCCAAGATTATCACATATCTTATTTGCCATATTCTCTCCTCATGTGGTCATACTGTCTTCCAAAGTGATAAAAGCATTCTTTCTGCCAAAAATAGCAGTATTTATGACCAAGGCGATATAGCTGGAGGCTGTTGATCCTTGAGGAGCTCTGCCAGGAGAGCTGTTTTGTGATAACTCACCAACAATTTGTACAAACCTTCCATGCAGTGGGGAACAAAGTCCTTCAAAGATAGTTTGTGTAAAACGACCCTTGGCTAAGGAGAACAAACCCAGCCCCCTCTGCAATGCCTGTCAGTGCCCCTGAACTAGAGGATAAAACCAGGCAATTTAATTATAGTTTAAATACTTAATTTGTCAGTAAAGCAAGTCTTGTGTCTCTACAGAGGTTCTGATTGTCTCCAGATCCAGTCCTAGGGAGATTCCTTAAGGAAGAGAGCACAGGCCTGTCTGTATTGCTGGGTCTCAGCACACCTGGGTTCCCTACATTTAATGGTAGAGAAATAAGTGTTGGCTTGGTCTCATGAAGGATTTTATTCTCTCCTCATTTTTCACAGTAGGGAAATGGTGCTTTAGGACAGCCAGAAGGGCACAGGTTTTCTGTGGTAAATTTTCCATGTACCACATGCCTTAGGCCACAACAAATCACATTCCCTGTTGCCAAATGATGTTTATTTACCACTAGGACAAAAAATGGGTAGCAACAGGAAAGACTGGAGAAGCAATATTAGCTATTCATTTATATTCAGTATTAAAAAGCTCTTTTTCTTCCAGAATGTTTCCCTCACGAAAGCTGAGGCTCAGGGTAGGTTTCCCAGGCAGGATGCTGTGGGGAAAGGTCCTCCATCTCCTCTCTCAGATGAATTCACACCACGTGGCTGAGGCTCTTGATGGGTGTTGAGTGGGCACAGATCTGAAACTCCCATCTGAGCCGTATCAGCTGATGTATGGAAATTTCATGGCTATTGAAACCAAAACTAGTAAGTTCCATTTCCTTAGTTGACGTTTATAGTTATTTTCTTTGCTCCCGTTACAAGAGAAATGTGATGCTTCTGGTCAGTTCCACTCTCTAACATGTGGGCAGGGAACTCTCCACTCTGGATATAACTAATAGAAAAAGAAACATTTTTTAAAGCTTAGTTTCTGTATTTTACGGGTTATGCCATTCTTGCACATCCAGAAGGAGGTTTATAAATAATATTGTTTAAATTTTTTATCAGGTTTGAAGACAGGCGATATACTACTGGGACCTCCTCTTACTAAAAATATTTAAATAATTCAGACAGAAACTGCCTTCAGCAAAAGAACCATATTCACTCTTAATGCAGGCCAGACAGATATATCTTTATTTTTATCAAGAACATACATGTGTTAGAAGTGACAGTTAGGGACTTTAAGCATTAATGCCACTGTACGAGCAGTATTTGAAAGAAAGCAATGTTGTAAAAATGATCAAATATGTCAACAACCTGCTGTTTGACCAGCTAAGCCCTGTAGCTTCTGTCCTCACATTTCTAGAATATTGTTCATCCTCAGGCGTTGGTGAGGGTATCAATACAGATCTTTTTACTAACAGTAAATGCATCTGTCTGAATGCTGCAGATTAACTAAGGATGTCACATTACACATAGTAACTATTGCATTTTTTCACTAGCAGCCACAAAGCAAATACGTCTAAACAAACTGTGTTCACTGGCCAAAATACCAGTAAGACCCTGTTACCAGTTAAGACTTCTGTTTTACTGAGAAACAAGGATTTCAGCTTAAAAATCTGATGAGAAAACAGGTTAGGATATAAGAGAAATGCACTAGTATTAATAAACGTTTTACATTTGACACATACTGTATTACAAAGACAATATCCTTGTAAGACCATTAATTGCTGGGCCATAGGTGACTTCCGTCTAGGTTACTCAATAGCTAATAAACCTTGTACAGAGCCTTTTTTAGATAATGCTTACATGTATGGAAATGTATGACACCCTTGTACTATGGCTTGCACTTTACTTGCATTAAACTGTGAAGTAGGCTGTAGTAATGTCTTTGTATATTCAGGGGTTGAAATACCAAAGCACTGGAGTATCGTACTGCTGGTGTTCAACCTGTCCAACGTGCTGACAACGTGTATTTTGCAAACCCCACCAACTTCAAATCTTTGGCAAATAACGCTATGGGGTCTCCATGGTCTTTGTTTCTTTGTAAATATAAACATTCTTACTGTTTCTGTAGCAATAGGAGGTTATAAACCAAACTTTCAATAGGACTGTTTTCAATAACAAAATAAAAATAAAAATAAAAATCTATAGCGCCTTGTATAAAAATCATGGAGACTCCATGACCTGTGGGCATTTTTGTTTACAAGCAGTATGTATATATGTATTAGAGGCAGAACTGTTATTTATCACAAAGTTATATTGTGGATGATTCTTTCTTAAATAAATATATGTTTTCTGTCATTAAGAAAAATAAGTATTTTAGAGCCATCTTGAAACGTTTGAAGTGTCAAGCTTCAAATACGAGTAATCTTCCATTTTTCAGCCTTGTTTTTCTAATCAGCTGGGAGATGAACTGAGAGGCAATGGAAAACCACCTGTCCATGCCAGGGAAAATGCTGGAGTTGTACATTTTTGAGCATTCTGCAACTTTTCTATAGTGCCCATCGTGCTTAATGCTTTGACGAGCAGATGCTCCATTGGTACCGCAGTAAATCCCTCAGCTCGTGGATGCTACAGAGAGAAAACCAATGGTTCTAGACTAATACAGGTCAAACGAGGTTTCAACCCCTGGATAACACAGTATTTCTTCAGTTTCACAACAGTATTTTTAATTTTATACTTGTCTATGTTGAGAGATAATCCAATAGTTTCTATAGGCAATGAACATTAGGTTTCTTTTTTCCCTCTTTCCAGATGAGTTCTGTGTGAATTACTGTAACCGGCTGCGTTTTCTATCACAGATTAATAACTTGTTAACTTTTTGTGTGTCTACAATGAAAATTTATGAATGGAAAACTTCACTGTGTGTTGCTCACTGGGCATATACCTCATGGTACATTGCACAGACGTGTAAGTTGTAAGTTGCACTGCAACATTAAAAAAAGGAACATATTGCTCTTTTTTCAAAGATATTAACTTATTTAAGAGATATAGTCTGTACATTATTAAAAAAAAAACAAAAACAAAAACAAACATTTATTCTTCCTAAATTCAAACAAAGCTTTTGTTTTGGGGAAAAGAAAAAAAAGTTGTAAACTTCAGTTGTAAATTTGGACTTCAATAAACGAATTATCTGCACTTAGATTGTGTGTTTGTGGGGGATTTTGTGTGTTCTGAGGGTGATCCTGGCCGAGGGCGATGCGGGCTGAGGGGCATCGCTGTCGATCCGAGGGGAGATGCGGGCTGAGGGCGATGCCGCCCGATCGGAGCGCGATCCCTGCCCCGGCTGAGGGGGATCCCTGCCCACCTTAGGGCGATGGCGGCTGAGACGGATCTCTGCCCTTCTGAGGGCGACCTCGGCTGAGGGCGATCCCGCCTCGGGTGAGGGGGATCATCCCTGCCCGCTTTAGGGCGATCCCGCCGCGGTTGAGAGGGATTCCTGCCTGCTCTAGGGCGATGTCGGCTGAGGGCGATGCCCGCCCCGGCTGAGGGGGATTATCCCTGTCCGCTTTAGGGGGATCATCCCTGCTCGCTTTGCGGCGATGTCGGCTGAGGGCGATGCCCGCCTTGGCTGAGGGGAATCCACCCCTGCCCGCCTTGGGGCGATGTCGGCTAAGGGCGATGCCCGCCCTAGCTGAGGGGAATCCACCCCTGCCCGCTTCGCGGCGATGCCGGCTGAGGAGAATCCATCTCTGCCGGCCTTGGGGCGATGCCGGCTGAGGGGAATCCATCTCTGCCTGCTTCTGGGCGATGCCAGCTGAGGGCGATCTCGCCCGGTCTGAGCGCGGTCCCGNGCCCGGCCCGCCCGCAGGGTCCGCCGGTGCCGGCGGGAAGGAGCGCCCGGTGCCGCGGAAGCCGGGGTCAGCTGGAGGAGTGGGGCAGGGAGAGGTCTCTGTGGTGCTGCGGGACTTGAGGGGGAAAGTGCTGCTTCAAGAGGTGGTTAAATTGTGCAACAGGGAATAAAAGCGGTGTTTCTCTTCGGGTTCTTCTCCATGTACTCGCAGCCCCCGAAACACCTTCAGCTCGAGGAATATCAAGATGATAGTTTGGTAGTAACATGATAAAGTGCTAGTGGTGCTGTACATCACTAGAACAAGGCTGTTAAAATCATGCTGTTACGAGCTAACAGGGTTACAAGTATCTAAAATATCGCTAGTTGTAGGAATAATACAGTGTCTTTAAACAGAAAAACATGCATGTAAAGATCTAAGCTGTCTCACAAATATTTAGACAGGTTTTCCAGTGTTTGCAGTCAAATTGATGAATGGGTTGCTCTCACATGAATCTTCATATTTACTTTTTTAAAGCATTTTAAATGTGTATATATCTGCAAAGAAAAGGTTGATGCCAACAAGGACAGACAGAGAAATTAAAATAAAGCATTTTGCTTTCGTTTGTTATGGCAAGAGAAACTGTCTTTGGCTTTGCTGTGTGGCTGGGTGATCTTGAAGTGATTTGTTTGGCTCAGTGCATAAATCTGAAGATTCAGTACCTTTAGTGATAATTACATAATTTTATGTGCGTTCTTTACTATTTACTATGAAATATTTATTAATAAGAGTTTTATTCTTCTTAAGATTTCACTCTTTGTGGGTCACTCACCAGACCAAGATTAAAACCAAGTCCGTGGAGTATCAGGGAGTTGAGGTGAAGTGGGAGGATCTGTTCCACTTGTGGGGGTTTTTGATGGTTGTCATCAGAGATTTATAAAGACATACCTGAACTGGGATACTGGGTTTGGCCTACAAGCTTCTGGCAATCATCATGTCTTGTGTAACTTCTGGGAAAAATAAACCAAAAGGATGTGAGACAGTTTTGTGATCCACCTCAAGACAGCTGAGTGGTAGGAGAAAGTCATAAACCTATGACCCTTTATTCTTTAATTAAAATTTTTTCATGGAAAATATGATGCGAGGTAGCTGCTAAATTTTAATCTTATTTTAACCTGGCTAGATTCCCATTTTGTGACAGAGGACTCATATTTTTTTTTAATATAAATCCATGCATCAGATTTTTGCATATACTCCACTCCTTTGATTCCATTTGTTTTGAGGCAGTTCCTGCCTTCAGGGCAACTTTCCTGCTCCAATTCTTGAAGCAAGCACACAGAATTTGCAGTTTCAGTGGGAAACAATGTCTTGGAGATTAGCATAAATTAACTATAGCGTTTTATTATGGTTTAGTTTGTATTCTGCATCTTTTGAGTGGAAAATAGAGAATTCTTTTTAGTGATGTAGCTTTTTAACTTTTTTTTTAATAGAATCTGTATTTTTGATCGTTGATAAGATTCCGATACTTTGAAGCAGATTGTTTGAAATGCAAAGACTTAAAGCCAGAATTACCCAGGTACATTTGACAGTTTTATTTTTATATTTTGATTGGTCTTACTCCAGTTCTATTATTAAGAGGCATAGCTGTAACAATTTTCTGCTAGAGAGCATATAATGCATTTCTTCAGCAAATAATTGCTGTTCAGGCTTCTCATCAAAAATATTGCCATGTCTGTTTGTCTTTGGTGTGTTTTTAATTTCTGGGGAAAAACCTTCAGGTTATCAGTGCTGTAGGTCAAGAACTTGGCCGTGCTGTTACAGGGAATAATTTAATAGTGGCCATTGACCTTTCCTTCTGGTGGTGTTTAGCTCTGTGTCTGTGCAGAATTCATCTCCAGAAATGTCACCTGCAGCAATTTCCTGGATTCCTCAAAAAGAAGATTTTTATTTATTTGTAAGTCAGTTATCAGTTGATGTTGTGGAGTCACTCTGCTGGCTGAACATGTAATTCCAGGCTGTTTCACAGCTCCAGTCTGTGTTTTCCTCTGTGCTTCTTTCCTAGTGTTTGAAATAACAATATGATCCTGCCATTTCTTAATTCTCAGTAACTTCTGTAGAAGTTTTCATAGGTAAAATACTTCTTGGTTTCTTTAGCTAAACAATATATGATTTTCATTGTTTAATACATAATGCCTTGTAAGGAACTTTTAATAAAATAATTTCAGTAAATTAATACTAGAAACAACTTAGCTAATTGAGGTCTTTTTAGAGCACCTTGTGATTAGATAAGGAACAGCTCCATGCAGTGAAGCCTCTTTAGTGTAGTCAAGGTGATGTTGCTTTTTCTTTCACTCTGGTTCTTTGTGATTTCAGTAGAAAAGAGTGAAACCCTCTTGGGATAACTGCCAGTGTAAATGTTAGACAGTACAGCTATTTCCTTGGATCTTTAAACATTTATGTGTTTGTCTGCAGGCCCCCAAAAGTAAAGCAGTTACTGTCAGTCAGGAGCTGGACCACTTTGATCATTCCTTGTATAGCTTTCTCTTTTGCTTTGAGAACAGAATCCATTGTGACTTTAATTTTTTTTAAGTGAACAATACAACTTTCTCATGCTCTATCACTTTTAAATTCAGTTTTCCTTGTAGTGTCTGCTGAAAATTGGTGTCTTGTTCTGGCAGCATGCTGTACAGAAATAAGCAATTTGAATTATGATAGGTTTAAAATAGTTTTTCTTTAATAATTCTTCAGAAATGGAGTTCCTGCATGCTGAGTAAATTACAACTGAATTTACTCTAACAGGTGATGGAAGCACCAGTGTGGCTTTGAACACAAAGTTCTTCCCGGTATTTTAGACATAAAACTGCTGTCAGGGGTGTTTAACCTTTTCTTTACCATTATAATTTGAGAAAATCTTTGTGTAAGTTAGAAGACATTTCTAAAAGGCATAATGCTTAAAAAATGTTTTAAAAGTGACTTGTTTAATGCCGTATGTGATCAGTCTGAAGGGAAATTTTAATTTCAGCATTAAGACTCCCCTTTTTTCATCTGTCTCAGGTGGCAAAGCTGGCAGCTGTTTCTGCTGGGCTGCCATTTGTATGTATCACTGTATATGCAGCAACAGAAAAGGAATCAAAAAGTCAGCTGGTGAAGCCAGATAAGGTATGAATCTTCCTCTTTTTTTCTCTTTAAAATAATACCAGAAAAACCTGCAAAATAGCAGCTCTGTCCATTACCCAGTATTATTGTATTACCCAGTAACTAAAATACACAGCAAATATGTGATAATAAATAACTGACCACTGTGGCCCAAATAAAACACAAGATGTTCTAATACTAAATTAGCCAAGTTTTATCTCATTTTCATTATTATAGTATTTCAAAAGTGAAGTCAAAAAGGTGACAATAGAACACTTACTGATGAGTCCTTTTCTAATGTGCCATTTCTAGTAATACATACATCCAACTTCTAATTATTCTTCCACATGTCTTTGCTTCATACTGAGTAATTCTCTTTCTTAGAACCCATACCATTGTTTCAGTTTTCACTTCCAAAGAGTGAATTCCACTTGAGCAGAGTCAGTTTGAAACTCTAAAATTTCACAATTCCACATAGAGGCTTTGTTTGCCGCAATGGGAACAGTCAGGGTTTGCAGGCTGGCAGAAGCCCCTTGAAATGCAGCAGCTCCTGAGAGCAGAGCTGTGTCCCTGCTGCTGAGCTGTGCTTTGTTTGCAGCTCCCCATTTACAGCGCACCCCCCCTGAGGTCCAGGTACCTGGAGGAGCAGCCGGGGCTCCTGCAGCAGCGGCTCGCGGCACTGCGGAGGACGACCGGCCGCTACTTTGGGTGGTGCCAGGTAAGGGATGCACCCAGCCTTTCCTGCAGTTCTCTCTGCACTACACTAAACCACTGAAAAAACAAGTTACGTGCCCCTGGAGGGGTTTTTTTGGGAGTTCCTTGTCTTAGCATAAGATAATTTCGGATGGAAAAATGAGCCTTCCTTCTACAGCAGGAGTTACGTCAGTAAATTCTTGCTGGTGGTACTTGAGGGTGTTTTGGAGTCTGAAATTCCAGGTGCAGTCCATGGAGAAGGAGCTGCTTCCAAAAGGCAGTACCTGACAGAAAGACAAACAGAATGCATCCCATGTGTCTGTTGCATCAGGCTGTTCCTCACGAGTCATCAGAAACACCTCCCAGCTCTGCTACTGCGTGTTCCAGGTGGAGAGGGAACTGGTGCCTGTCGCTGCTTTTGTACCTGCTGGGAAACAGCAGCTTCACCCTGGCTGTTGGCCAGAGATGTTGTGGTTGTGTTTTGCTTCTGCAAAATAATGTAGACGCTAATAGTTGAAAAAAAAAAATTCAAAATGCCTTCAAAATCTATTTACTGTAAATTGTGATTCCACTGGTCTGTAAAAATGTTGTCAGTGACTGCATGACTAAAATACTCTTGTTATAAATCTGTACCAAACTTTTTAATGCCATTAATCATTGTGAGTTCCTGACACTGAGTACCAGTGACCTCTGCTGGTACAAATTCGGTGCTGCTCTTTCAATTTTCCTGGGAAAGTCTTGAGGGAAGAAAGATTGTATTTTATAATTGAATTTTCCTATACAGTTGGCATCCAGGTGTTTTCCTACTATAGAGTTCCTGAAATGTCGGTTTTGAAAGGGACCTTATATTAGAGAGATTTTTTTAAAATTAATTGTCAATGTAAGTTTAAAAAATAGAAGTATTTGTCACAAAGAGGGTAGATCTCTCCATAGCCTTTCTAGAAGGTCATTGGTTTGTATTTTTTAAAGTTACACAGTATTTCTTTGTCTCATTCTGCTGAGATACATGTGAACAGCTACTTTTGCAGAGTTTTACTTCCTGGGTTTTTTTTTTTTTTCTTTCGTTGTAGAGTGTTTATGTCTTTATTAAAAATGGAATCATGGATTCAGTTCAGTTTGGAAAAGGTAGGCAAGTTACAGTTCTGTCTCATTTCATCTATATAAACTCTCAGTAAAATCAAAATTTTCACTAAAAATAAATTACTGAGATGGTAATTTATTTTATTAGGTGAAATAGGAAATGAAATCAAATGACTGATACTGAATTGCCCTGCTTCTTTTTTGTCTTTTTTTTTTTTTTTTCCATTTCTTAGATGCTTATGTTTACCTGAACAACCCCCCCCCAGAATTTCTTCCCAAAGCCACTGTAATTATGGTGTCAGGCCTGGCTGGTGTAATGCTGGCAAGAAAAGGTAGGGTTTGCTTGTTTTCATTACTGGTCTGTGGGGTATGGAGCATGTAACAGTTCTAGTGATCAGAATACTCCTCTGAAACATTGTCAAAAACCTGTGGTACTAAAATAATCCTTCCTGATAAATGAAGGGACGTTGCTGTTTGCTGTTAGGAGCTGGTTGAGAGCTGACAGAGCATGACTAGACAGACTAATGATGCAGTTTTTATCATTCTTCATAATATTGGAAAATCCAGTTTGGGATTATTTTTCTTTCAGAATGTCAATGTCTCCTGCATTTAATTGCTACAACTTCTTAGTTTGCATTTCATTTTTGTCTAATTATTCAAAATATTTGGCTTTGTACAGGTTCTAGATTTAAGAAAATTGCTTATCCATTGGGACTTACTACTGTAGGATATTCTGTTTGTTACCCAGCTCAGTCAGTGGTCATTGCTAAGGTAAGTTTCTGGTTTTATCTGTGGGACAAGTTTGGATCCTTTAACCTGGTGCTCCATCTATTGTGCCAACATTGCCAGCACACTGTTTGCTGATCAGAGTTTGATTTCATTTGGAGTAGGTGGATTCAGTATGGAAATGTTTCCTGTGGATTGCTAATACCAATTTTGGATATTATTTACAATTTGTTTGATGTAGGGGAAATATGCACTAGATCTTGAAAAGTAAATGCCTTAGGATGGAGTCAAGCACGTTCCCATGCAAACACGATTAATTTAATTTGAATAGTCTGTCTTTGTGTTTTAAAAACTGTTGCTAAATTATGTTTTTCTAAAAAAATAGGTAACAGGGAAAAAGTTACTTTGTGCAAGTCATCAGACCTATGAGGCTGTGAGGTCGCTGTGGGCAGACAAGGAACCTGTCACCAAGGTAGGACTTGGGAAGCAATGACAACTCACACATTGAGAGGAGCTTAGAAAGTTGTGGACTCTTCTGCTGATGCTGTTCAAGGTTTACTGATGGTGTTAAGCAGGACACAAACCCCGATCTGATCTGTCACTTCAGTGTTTAGTTGTTTTTACACCTTTCTTACCAGTAGATATTGAGATTCCCTCTGTAGTCCCACAATGCATGCAGGGTGCACAAGAGAAGAATGAGTTTCTCTATAGAACTTATTTTTTATCTTGGTTTAAAGGATCCATTTTGATTCAAGCTTTGGTCTTAAACATCCCTTGAATTTAGACTAAAGACAGTCAGGATTACAGTAGGTATGACTGGCTTACTCCTCTACAACCCTTGCAGGTTTATTTACCCTGTGATATTAATTGTCCATGTCTGATTTATTTCTTCTCCTTGTCCTGTCCTCATGGCAGCCATAGTGAATAAGGGGTCAGTAACCTCTTTATGTTGACCTAGTACTTAGGGAAAAGTTACCAGGGTTCTCTCGTCCCCACTGTAACCTTCTCTTACAGAGCTGGCTTTCTAACTCTGACATAATTCTTGTTCTCCTCAGAATTTCCTCTAGTTTCTCTGCTTCTTCTGTTTTAGGGGATTTTGTTTGTGGTTTGTGTTGTTTGTGGTTTTTAAGTGAGGCAGTCAAAATAGGACATATTAAGTGTCCACAGCTGAGACCTTGCCAGGAGAGAGTAGAGGGCAATATGAACCTTCTGTAAATTACATATGGAATTTGGGTTGGTAATCCCTGAATTAAATGTGGGTTTTATCCAACCTGAAAGGTTTTTTTCCTCAAGTGGAAGTGTATTAAACTTTGACAAAAGTAGCACTTTTCAAGTAAAATTGCAGCTTTGCACAGTAGTTTTTCATTGCCCTTTTCAAAGAAAATTTCAGTTTCTCAGTTATATTAACATGTAGAAATATTTTGCTTTAAATTTACAGTGCTCATTGGCATGCAGTCCTCACCCTTTATTTCTTCTGAGAAGCACAAATGGAATTCTGAGTTTTGAAAATGAGATTCAGATAACTGTCATTAAACTGATAGCAAAACAAGAATTGATGTGGTACAGACACTTTTATTAACTTCATATTTTCACTGAGTGTAGCCTCTTCCCAAGACATATTATTTCTTATTACTAGGGTGTCACCATGATTTATCTTTCCATCTCCTGCTAACTAGGGGTAATAAGTGTTCTGTAAACACTCAGGGCTATTTCAGTCTTGTGTAAGGCTAAAGGCTTCTCACCTGGAAAAGAACTTGTGAAGTTCTTGGAGGGTGACTAAAGACAGTACAGCTTCAGTCCTAAGTATATACTCATGACAATTTCCCTTCTACATGAATTTATTCCATCTGATCTGTGGGGTTTCATGAATTTTACTTTTTTACAGCTCTGTCCCTTGTGTGCAGCTGACTAGTTGAATATCATTGTATGATGTCATAGCTGAAAATAATTTCATAAAAGATAAGCTCCCAGACTTGAAAGCTTTATTTTGCAATAATATATTAAGCTTATACCCATGTGCTTTCTTTTATTAATGTTTGGTTCACAGCTGCAGCAAGAGTCAAAACCAATTATGCAAGAAGATAAGAAAAAGAAGGGAATTTCTTGTACCAAACCTGAGTCTGCTGTTGAGTCAAGATCACTTAACAGAACAGAATCTCTTACTGTAGAGTGTTCAAGTAATGAAGATCCAGTGCCTTCATCAGGTGAATTAAACATTTCAAGTGTAATCTCAAGGCAACTTGCAAATCCAATTAGTTGACTTAATTTTGTACTTATTCTTGCTCTAAACTGGAGCAGGCTGTCAGTGCAAATTATTCTTGAGAGCATATTTTACATGCTGTCATTTAATACATATTTCAGAGCCTCAGGGAGGTGATAATTTTCTCACTGTGGACCCTGTAATAATAACAGAATTATATATTTGCTATTTTCTCTCAATAATGTCAGAGAACCAATATTAATGTAAACTAGGTTCTTTCATAGACCAAAATAAGGAATAATCCAAATGCAAGTCACACAAAAAGGTTTTAATTTGGATTACTATTAGAAAATTGAAGTCTCAAATGGATTTCATTACTTTTAGCCTCTGCTAACAATGCAGAGATGATCCATAGTGGAATGAAAGAGTGTGTAATTGGGAAATGAAGCACTGGATTTTATTTTGCTGGGTTTTCTGCAGTGGTTCCTTGTGCATCTTAAGTGGTTGAGATAATCAGATAGATCACATAATGGCCTGTTTAACAGACAAAAATTTGGTAGTCCACTTTTTAAGAGAAAACAGTGGAATTACCTATTAAAGGGTTATTAAATTTGTTTAAAAATATTGTTACCTTTTGTAAGGGCAACTTCTAAATTTTATTTGTTACAAGGAAATCACTTGGAAGGAAGGAATTTCTGGAAAGCAAGCAGAACGTACTTGGATGAGGGTTTTTAATATTCTTTTCCTTTATTTTCACTTTAGTGTGCATTCTCATCTTTGCTTTGCACTGGAATTTTTTCTGATTTAGTTTGTGGAATGCTTTGATCTGTTTTTACACTCGCTCCAGGCCAAACTGCCTTTATTGGGTTTGTGTTTATAGATCTGTCGTTGCTTTCATAGGTGGAATTAGTTCATGTCCCTAATACAGCCAAAAATACCCATGCCCTAAATGAATCTGTGTTGCCAGAGATGTTTATTTTCTCAGTCCAAGTGGGGCAGAGCTTTCAGGAAAATGTAGCAGCCTTTGTTAGATCAAGTAATGTAGCTAGAAAAGAAGCAGATGAGGAACAGGAGCCACAGCCCCAGAAAAGCTGCCTTTATGTTCCCTCCATCCTCTGGAATTGCAGTATCATTAAATCTGTCAGCCTGTGCACTGTCCTTCCATGAGGGGGAGGGTTCAGTGTTTTACTAAACTCAGTTTGTGGTTTTTGGAAGTTAAGTGAAACTAGGTGATAGTGCTTGTCTACATTTGAAATTCTTGCCAACTGGCAGCAGCTTCAGGGGAGATCTGGCAGGGTTGGTTTTGGGAGCCAGCTCTGCTGCTGGGCAAGAAACACAGGAGATTTTTTTCCATGCCTCAAACTTTCCCTTCCTTTCCATGTGTTGGGCAAAGCATCACTATTTCTTCTTTCACTCTTCTGGGTTAGGAAGTGGTGTTGGAGAGTGAGAAGAGGTCCTGCTCTCCATCCACTGCTGTGCTCAGCATTCCAACATGCCTTCATCCTCTATCATTTCCTAGCACATTTTGAACTGGAACAGACAGATTTTGATCTTTTCTAGGTGTTTGGTAATACAGAATTTCTCAAAATGTATCACTAAGCTTCTTTTCCTTACAGCTCAAGTATATGCATACTTTCTAACCATATTTCTTTACTATCTCTAACAGGAACAGTGAAGACATCAAAATTTAAGCCTGATCCAAAACTTACAGACCATGGTCAGTCCAGCCCAGAAGATGTGGACATGTACAGCACCAGGAGCTAAGCCAAGTCTCCTTTACAAAATGCAAAATGTTACAGATAAGGGGGAGGGAAGAAGGGAAGGAATAATCTTTACAATATATACTCTGTGAGGTATAATTTCATCAGATATTTTCTTATCTCCAATTTGTATTATTGACTTATATGATTCTGTTTAGTGCTTATTTTGTTCCTGACTCCATATAAGCAGTGGGAATTCACTCAGTGTCATTAATGAGACACTGAGAAAACAAGATTTGTCAGTGTCTTCTCCCAATGGGCCTTCTCTGTGCCAAACTTGCTAATAAATGTCACTTCACAAAGGATATTTGAAAATGCAAACGTATCTCTGCTTTGGCTCAGATGTTCATTGAATGAAGAATGTGAGGGATGGGGTTTGCAGAGGTTTCTTTGTCTTTTATCTTTCAGCTCTGGAATGGAGTGCAAGTTCCTGCTGGTCTGAGTATCCTTAAAATCTCTGTGGTTGTATCATGTGAACAGCATTGGCTTTAAAGCTTGTGTAAAAGTCACTTTTTTCATTACAAAATAATTTGGTACTGTTTGCCTCTTTCACAAAGGTGAATGGAAACAACTCCTTGTCCTGCACACCTCTGCTGTGTTCAAATGTCTCTGAAGTTGGGCAAAAACACACAGCTGATCTCTAAACATCTTTTCTAGACTGTGCATCAGCTTTCACCTACTTCTAGCTCTTGGAAGAGCTGTGTTTAAGTTGCTTAATCCATGAAACTGATACTGAATTTATATAAAAACCGCTAGAAGTGTTTAGAAGTGGGAAATCTGTAGTTTGAAGGTTTAAACTGCTGACAGACAGTAAAAATGCAGAAGTAGTAGGCAGCCAGCTTTTTCATCCCACAAGTTTGTATGCAATATCTCATTGATTTTGGGTGGACTTCTGTGAAATTGTGTTTTTCCATAAGAATGATATTAGAAATCAAGTTTCCTAGGGTGAAATTTTGAAACACTGCTTTTATCATGGTGTATATCCCTGTACTTCTGTTCATCCTCTATTTCTCTTTATTCTGTTACCTTTCAGTTAAGGAAAATATGGGGTTTGCTGTAAAATTAAGGGGGAAGCAAGAGAAACCACATGAACAGATAGTGTGGATGGAAGGCTAAAGCCTGAAATGCTGCTGTTGTCAGCATTGAGTTGTGATGGGATATTTGTTCCTGCTCTCCAGAAGAAGAAATTTCACAGCCTGATTTCTTCTCCAAGGCTGCTAATGCAAAGGCAAATGACCAGTGAAATACAGGCAGAACTCCTGGTGTCCCTGTGGGATCAGCAGAGTTGTGAGGAGGTGCTGCAGGATGGAATGTGCAGAAGGCACAAATGGTGAATGAGCAAAAGAAGAAAAGCTTTTAGGATGGGTCAGAAACAAACTGGTATTTTAAAATCCAAATTTCAAGTGAAGTGTTGGTCTTTGTTACACAGAGTCCTGTGCAAGGTGAAGTCAGAAAATGTGAAGTTTAAAAGAAGAATTCTATTAGTTAAACTTGCCTGGGACAGCTGACAGGATTTAATGTCTTTTGTTTCTTTAATCATCTCTTAAAGGCCCTGGCAACTGTCAGAATTCAGGCAGCAGTCAGAGGATATTAAATCAGTCTTCAGAGAGCTCCTGGACACGACACATTTAGTGTTTCATCACAGAGAGAGGAGTAGAAAAATTAGATGGCTGGGCTTCATATACCATTTCCAGTGAAACAGATGAAGACATAAGTGAAAATTGTGAAGAAATTATCATTTTCAAGTGCATGACTGGATGCCAGAAATTGTATTATCTGTCTCCCTTTGATAACATTCTGGATAAAAACATAAAGGAAAAGCCATCTGCTTTACTCCTAAATTGTTAAATTCTAACTTTGAGTGATGTGCTACCACAGCAAGTCAACAGGAAAGGTAAGATGATGCAGATTTGTTTGGATTTTGCAGGGGTTTACTGTGGTGAGATTTTTCAGGCCATAATGAAAAACTCTGCCCGGGAATTGGTCTCGTGGGAGCAGGGAGAGGAGCTGCAGGATTGCTGCTGTGGAACCAGAACATCTCCCCTTCCCAGGAGAGCAGCCTTGGAGCACTGACTCTTCCCTGGTGCCAAAAACTGCCCTGGGACTGCCCAGGTACTGAGGGCATTTCCACTCAGATCTGTGATGCAGGTGTCCCTTGGCTGTTAGGTTGGGCAGGCAGGAGTCAGGAGTTCCATGCAAGCCCCTTCCATTGCAGCCCCTGATCCTGTTCATGCTGTGCATGGCCCTGGTGCACAAAGCTGTCCTGGGGCTGGATTTCAGGCTCAAATTACTCCTTAGGGCTCCCAACTCCTAAGGTTGGGATAGAATTAAACTTCAGAGTTAAACATCCTCTGGGACATAACTTCAAATCAGTGTTCCTGCCCACTCTGATGAACAACAGGATGAGGGATGCAGTTCTGTAGCTCACAGAATTGAGTCCCTGTGCTGTGTCTTGTTTTGGTAGGTGAGAGGAGTGAGCAGCACAGGATTATTCCAGCTCAGGGTTTGCCAGGTGGCTGCCCCATCCCTGGAAGTGTCCAGGGCCAGGTTGAATGGGACTTGGAGCAACCTGGGATAGTGCAAGGTGTCCCTGCCCATGGCAGGGGTGGAAGAAAATGGGCTGTAAGGTCCCTTCCAACCCACACCAGTCAATGGTGATGCTGCTGATGTTATTGTCACTTTTTAATTCAGTTTTTTCATCAGCTGAGGTTTCTCTTTCTCCTCAAGGCTGGGTAATTTTTCTGTTTGTTTCATTTATATCACCAGTTTTTGTTTACTATCCCCACAGAGTGGGGTTAAAATTAGAAGGTTGTGGTTGTGAAACAGGTACAGCTAAAGATAACTCTTCCCTAACAGCAGCCAAAGAAAGTGGCAGAGAAGTATGGAAAGTTTTGTGTTCTGGCTGGGTGTGTTCTCTGCTTTTAGGTTGGACATCTGAACCTCCAGGGGTTATATAATACTTTACAGCTGACTCCAAGGAGCTGTAGCCACATGTGTGTATTAGTGATTTCTAGTAAAGGTGCTATGCAATGGCTTTAAAAAAGCAAATTCAGATCTACATGATGCCAGACTTGTGAGCCCTGGGTAACCATGTGCCTGACTTGGGCTCTTGAAGATTTCAGACCCAGCAGACAAATCTGTTACACTGAAAAGTTAACATAAAACATGGGAAAAGTTTTATTGTAAGACATGATTTTATTAATTTATAGTGAAACACTTTGAAATGCCTCTCAAATGTATCCTTAAGAGTCACTTAAGTTTATTTCACAATGCAATAATACAGTAACATAAAAGTAAGAATGTAAATTGTAATTTTTATATAAGTTATATATTTGTGAAAAATTCAGTGTCTTAAAGAATGGGGTCACATGGTATTTTATAATACAGAAATAGCTTTAATTTAATGCATGGGGGTTTTATTTATGGTTGATTGTATTCAATATAGAGATTTGCAGCTTGTTGATATTAATTTTTTATTTACATAAAACTGATTGTGATACTTTATTTTGTCATATCACTGTGAAGCACCTGGAAATAAAGGGTGAAAAGATACTTTTTAAAAACTAAATTTAATTTTTGTCTGTTGTTTTCATCTGTAGGAAAATTGTCAATTCCTTCCCTTTCAATTTAAGAGTTCATTTCTAATGACTGAGTCACACTTGGTTTATTAATGTTGGGGGAAAACTTCACCCCTGAAGTACTGAAACACTCCTGGAAGAAATCCTGAAGCAACAGGACAGATCAATGCTCGGTGGCCTAAATTTTGAGAAGTGCTTCCATTTTCTTCTCTTGGTATTTTTTTCTGAAGAATGGTGTAGTTTAGGACATGGAAAAACTGAAGCTTTTATCCATGCTGGAGGAGTGACACTGTTCTAGAAGGAAGCAGGTGGTAAATGTGTCTGTCTCAGTGTGACTGTGCCAGCCTTCCAGATAAAGTAATTGGCCAAGCAAGGGTCATAAATTATGTAATCCATGGAGTAACCTTAAGAGTGAATTACTTGAAAGGAGGAAAATTGTGTGAATGAGTAATGGGCCTGTTTTAATGGCACATTGTCCCTGTGATTCTTAAACAGCTTGGGAAATACTGGAAAGGTATTGGAATGCAGCAATGTTGTTACCTTGTAGTGAAAGTTTGCAGTATTTCAGTGAAATGCTGAAAACATACTTTAAACCCAAAAAGAAAGTCGGGTCCCACGAAGCCAATACTTTTTAAAAAGGACAATCAGTAGGCACTGGACTGTGTGTGGCTTTTATTTTAAAATGCAGGATTCCCAGAAGCCAAGCTCATCTATGTGCTGATGGCAAGCTGCAGCCAAGAAAGGCTGTGATTGAAGCCTTCCTAGAATTCAGTGCATCTTTCTTCCTACCCCTGGTTTGCTTTTGTTGTGGACCAGAGCCAGAGAACAAGCCCCAGTGAAACCCTGGGTTCACAGTGGGCAGAGGCAAACACCCTTGTTCAAGGTGCAGTTACTCCTTTGTCCTTTTGTTTACAGACACAGGAGATGGATTTTGCTGCAAGAGCTGAAAGAAATTCCACTGCTGTGACCAGGGAATAGGTGTAAACTGAGCCTGTCATTTCAAGCCTTGGTAACCTTTTCTGGGCTCTGTTTGTAGCAGTTAGTGTTTGGGGAATCCATAGCTTGTGCTCGGTTTGTGTCACTCTCAGGACCCCTGCAATGCTGCAGGAGGAGAGACTGGTCTCCACAGCCATCTTGAACCTGATCTGAGTTAAGATTAAAGATCATGAGCAGTTCCATCCTCCACCATTAATTTTGGTCAGTAACTTTGATTTACTTATATGCTTCTCTTTGAAGAAATTAAATGAGCCTGGATGCTGTTATAGAATGCATAACTTGGCATTTGATTGTGCTGAGTTCCAGAAACTCAGACAATAAGAGGAGGAGGTGGGTTGTGCAGCACAAAGCTCTCAGCTGTTCAGGTCTGCTGGCACTGGATTTATTTGCTGTTACCCAAGGGGGTGCTGAAAACAGAAACCGACTCAGCCTCTGCAGCCCTCCCTGAGGGCAGGTCCAAACCCTCTGCATCCAGTAAATGCCAATGATGTAGCAAAGTCTAAAGTCTGGGGTTTGTAACCTGCCTCATGAAAACATCTCACCCAGGGAAAAACTGCCCATTGCTGTTCTGCCTCCTTGCATCAAATCTGACAGCTCAGGTAGAGGTGTTTGTTCATCAGCCAACACGAGGCTCCCACTGAGCAGCTGGGAGCTGGAGCCAGAGGGGAATTCCCTGTCAGCCAGGAGAATGGAGCATCTGCAGGAACTGCTTCTTCACACTTCTGCCTTACATCTGAAGAAGGATCATGCAATTTCTTTCACTGAGGTAAATATTAACTTCTTTGTTGTGGTCTGTTGTAAAGCAGTCTTCTGGCAGGACTGAGAATCTCTTATCTATAATATTAAGTGCTGTTGGGCTGTAGCCAAAGCAGTATTCTTTCAAGAATTTGCTAGGCATTGATTTTTAGAGATCATTATTTACCCTTTGAAAAGCAAAGGTTAAAGTTTACCTTTTGCTGTTAATGTAACTGTGCTTGGCATGTTTACATAAGCAGCCAGCTCCTGTCAAATTAGGAAATCCACGTTGGGATTTTATCAGTTATGGATTAATTTTGAAAGCACCGTGCTAAGAACAAAGCTTGTGCTAACTTCATCTTCAAAGCAGTTAAACTCCACAAACTTTGGGTGTAACCTGGGTAGTGTTTGGGGTGACCACAGCATCAGGATCTTCTTGTTCAGTGAGTGTTGAAAATTTGTAATGACTCTAAATAATAAAGAGGAAAGATGACAGGGGGTGTGCTAAGGTGTGAATTTCTGTCATCACTCATCCTTGCCACATGGGTATTTTCTATTCTTTTCTCAGAAAAATGAAAAATTAATTGACAAAACTTAATGGTAGATGCATCCAATTACAGGATTCCCTCCTTCCCATCACATCCATCTTTGATGGCTTCAGGACCATGGCTTCATCTTTTAAAACAATGTCTGTTCCAGGAATTGTCTGCAAATTCAGTCCTGGTTTGTTATCTGTAAAAAGTAACATAAGCCAAGAAGGAGAAGAGATAAAGGCTCCTGACAAATACCTTACTGTGTTGAAATTTAGGTCGTTAAATGAATACCTCACATCTGATTCCAAAAATTCAGAAATAGCAAGATTAATGAGATACATTTATGAAACTACCTTGTTTCATAAAGGAAAATATGCTAGGTAAGTTATCAGGAAGTTGTATTAGTTTTAAGTTAATTAGTAATTCTTTATAGAGAAGGATGCTGTAAAACAAGCTCAAAATCCACAGCAGCAGAAAGAGAAGTTCATTCTGCTGCTGGCAAAGTCTGGAAGAAAAGGCCCAGGATGTCCTTTCTGAAAGTCCTGCTGTGTGTCCTGGTCCTGGCCAGCCCCTTGCTGAGTGAAACTTCCCAACGTAAGAGCTGCTGGAATTCTGCTTTGTGGCTTGTCAGAGCAGGGACGTGGCCATGTCCACTCCTCTGGGCAGTGCTGCTGGGGCACTGCAGTCCCTTGGGGGGGATTGCTGCCTGGGAATTCTCCTTAGGCTTGAGGCTGGGTTTATTTTAAATAGCAGAACAATGCAAATGTGAAAACCTTGGTGAGACAGCTGCAATCCTGTGTTTGGTGTCACAGGGAACAACCATATGAATTAATTACACCTGAAACTCAGTATCCTGGTGGGTTGGGATCATTTTGAGTCAGTCTCTGAATTTCAGAAGGGCATTTTTAAATTATTTAAATGGTTTGGTTCTTTTTCAGTGGGGAAAAACCACTTGGTATATGGGTTAAAAAAATCATACACTTTTTTTATAGCAAGTGTTCTTAGACTTTTTTTGATACTAACAGGGAAAAATTATCAATAATTAAGAGCATGACAACCAGAATGCACTGATAGAAAAGTTATTTTAAGTGAGAAGCTAAGTAATGGAATTGTCTCTGGTTCTGTTAGAGTAGACCAGTATTGGCTTGCAATTATTTTATGGGAAGATTTCCTAAATATTTTATTGATATATTTATTTATTTTATCACCACTGTTTTGTACCTGGTAGCTACCAGTTACTTGTAATTTGGTGTCTCTAAGCCAAGAGTGGTGTAAACCAGCTGCAGTTATTATTTTTCTAATAAGAGTTTTGATTTGTGATCTGAGGAGTTGTTTCATGCTACTCTAAACTTTCATTTGCAAAAAAAAGTTACCACTTGAAGACTAACTTGGCATTTATGTAGACCACAGTATTTTGAAGGGCTCAGCAGTGAGTTCCTCTATGACATGGAATATTAGAGCATTAACAGCAAAGGGCACACACTCCCTCTCCCGGCAGAATCACAGCTGGTGATTCTCTGCTGCCTTAGTATTTTTTGTATCATTGCTAAAAGAATTGTAAATGTGTTACTGATCAGAGGGGTAGCTAAAAACATTGCTTACCTCCCAGATGAACCATGCCAAATGCTACTTGGGATTTTTCATTGTTTTGTACTTTCTAGCCATAACACATGACCTGTAGTTAGGTTTTCTTGGAAGATGTTCCAGTGCTGATGCCCTCTTGAGAGGAAAGCATGCAGTGTGTGTAAATGGACTGGTACAAGCCTTGGTCACTGTAATCATTTAGATTTATCTCTGATAAGCAGCAAATGTTGGATTAGAGGGACTTGACAGTGGAAAGGAAGGAGGCTTCCATCTCTTTTTGCAATGCAGGCTGCTCCCAGCACAGTTCCTCTGGCTGATAATGCATCAGGCAGGAGTTGGTTCTGGTGGGAAGTCTGTCTGACAGTGACAGTGACATTAAAGCTGCTCCAGCCTGCTGGGCTCAGAAGGGTCTGCTCAGAGATCTCAGCCAGTTCCGACTCTGGCTTTGTTCCAGACGTGGCTCCCCTCACTGGGAACTGTTGTGCACAATTAGATTTGGCTCTGGTGGCAGTTTGGGGGCTTTTTTGAGTGTTCAGGTTGGTGCCTGGCTCAGTTGAGTCGGAGTGCTGAGCAGGAGAGAACAGGTAGCAAAGGATGTAGGGTGGGAGTGCCAAACGTGCTGGTGTTTGATGATGATTCAGGCTGCTGAGGAGTTATTTTTAGCCAGCCAAATACCTGTGAAATATTGTAAACACTCAGATTATGGAACATAATTTACAGCCCAGTGTTTACACAGCAAAGGAGATAGAGGAGAACCAACATTAATGCAAACCAGGTCCTTTTGTAAGCTAAGCCAAGGAATAATCCCATTGCAAAACACACAAAAAGGTTCTCATTTGGATTATAACTGGAAGGTTGGACTCTAATGAGTCTCATGACTTTTAGTCTTTGCCAACAAGTCAGAGATGATATATGGTGGAATTCAGACACAACCACACTTTAAATTATGAGATAAAAACCATAACAACACAAGCCATACAATTTCCTGGCCAGCTGAAAGATGGGTACACATTCAGGGTAAAGTAATTTAAGCAGGTAAATTTTCATTTCTCAAATATCTTCAAAATTTTCAAGGGACAAGTCACTGAAAAGTAAGATTTAGTATCATCTACAGAGTACATATGAAGCATAAATTTCTGGTGTAATTAGCAACACAGCCCACTGTCAGTATGTTACTGTATAATTGCATTAAATACTTGTTTTGTTTTAATTCACAGCCAGCTGCACTGGAGTTGTGGACTTTGGGGCCTGTGTGGGTAATACAGATGAATTCTGTCCTGGAAATACTCCTTGTCAGTGTAAAGATGGAGAACCTTTTTGCAGGTAGTGCATGGGCTTGGTTTGTTTGTTTAAATGTTCACCATGTAAATGTCAAATATATTCTAAATGATGAACTAAATTTAGATCCTCCAAAGTGATCCATGAAAATAAATGTTGATCTTCATTCACAATCTGCATAAGTTTATAGCTCTGGTACAAAGCATCAAATCTGGGATTTGGGCACAGTGTTTTCTTTTTAAAAATATGTGTGGGCCATTTCATTCCTAATGTAGGTAATCACTGTAACACTTAATTCTTACATGCTCCCTGTTCTCTCAACTATTTTACTTTAGAACTGAATTAGCTGTGTAATTGCAAGTTCACTTTTTTCTCAGGTTGATCAAATTTTCTTTTGACTTAAAAAAAAAAAATTAGATATCCTAATGTTAGATTCTACACTACGTAGTTAGGGTTTTTTCCCTTTTAAAAAAAATCAATATTATAATGACAGCCAGAAATGTGAGGTTTGACTTCCACTCAGCAGCTTTGCCGTGCTGACAGCAGACAAAGAGATCTTTAACCTGAGCCAGGCCAGGACTTGGGTACTGCACCCTGTTCCCATCAAAGCTTCTTATCTTGGACTCCTGAAATGCCAGCTTGGACTTGGTTACTCAGAGCCTGGCAAAGTACTTTTGCATCAAAACTGGAAATAGATGGGTGTAACTAAGATAAAAACCACCTTTAAACAAACAGGAAAAATAGTGACTCTCTTGGCCCATGCAGTGTTGAATAATAAATAATTATATAGCAAAATATTGTACTTTTTTGGTATTGCTTCTTTTGAATTATAATGCTGTTGCTAAAAATGAGTATTTTTATTTGCAGATGTGATTACTACAGAACGGGCTGGAAGGAGTACTGGTACATGGGCCCCAAATGTAACCACCTTTGGAACACTCTGGATTTCATTTTAGTGGCTACTCTTCCTGGAGTGGCACTGGTTATCATAGTGGTTGTAATATTTTTCACTGTCTACTGCTTGAAAGTGGAAAAAGCTGGGTAAGTGACTCTGGGTGCACTTATAAGGAGTTTTGTACTCAAAATGGAAGTACAGCAAAAGGAGTCTGGTATTCTGGTTAATTTTTAAGCTCTGGATGTTTAAAAGCACAAGGTTCCATACTGCCAAAATACTATTTATACAATTTAAAACTAACTCAAAGCATCTTACCTGAGCACTCAGCACTTACTCAGCATTTTACCACCTCACTCTCAGTCATTGGTTTTCTTTAGGGCTCACCAGGCAAGCTTTAAAGATTGATAAGTACATTTACTACGTAAATTCAGCACTAGCAAATGTGTGGTTCTGATTTATTTGCTCTTAGGGAATTTTTTCCACAGGTTTAAAAAAAAACAGTAGTAAGACTGATAACCATTGACAAGAGGCTTGGTGTTTAAACACAATTCCTCCCACTCTTGGGTCTCAGATATTGGCAATTTGAGCTGCTATTTGCTCTGAACACTTTTTCCCAGTGACACCTCTCCCAAATACAATATGGGGTTTTTCTTCTGTCACAGAGCCCCAGTAGTGTGTCACTGGCACTTGCTCTGACAGAGCAAAGCTGTAATAATACCCAGCTCTTGTACAGCCATTGCCACAGGACATCTAAAGCTCTGACACGGCTGTTGAACCAATCTGCAGCACAAAAAACATCTGTCAAGACCCTCACCATTGCTAATGCTCTGAATTCCCATTGTTCCCCCCAGGAAGCAGCCAAAGCCTCCATCCAGTGGAGCACAGCAGAACCCTGCATTCAGGCCTGACACAGCTGCCAGCCCAGGGCACAGGCACCAACAGCCAGCTGGGGTAAGAGATGGCACAGGGGGCACAGCACAGCCCCCAGGCCTTGCTGATTCAGCACAATGCAATGGGAATAGCAGAAAAAAAGAGAGAATTTCAGTTTAAAGTCTCCTAGCATTTGATTTCCAAGATCACATGAATGCATGTGAGAAGGTGAAACTTGTCATCAAGGATTAAATGAAACTGATTTGCATAGGAGAATACAAAGAACTAGGGATTATTTTTACAGGATGTTCAAACACCTATTTCCATTTCTGGCCAGTTAGAAGACCAGCTTTAAAAAGAGATCGTGTTCTGCTGGGCCAGTGTTCTCCATTAGGCAAGATGTAGAAGAGATCATGGCTTGAACTAGTGGGTATCAAGAGAAAAGATGGATAAATACCAGTAAAAATCAATATAAAATACAAAGAATCAGTGAAAGGGAATATTTGTGTGTGTGTGTGTTCATTTCCTCATTTGGTACTTAATGGGATTATTTTACATATTAAGGAACACACACTGTGTGAGAAGGAGACATTGAAGGATGTCTGAGGAAAGGGAGAAAATAATCTGGTCTGCTACATTATTTTCTGCTAAATCCATCTGTAGGGTATCAATAGCTTGGCAATGCAGCAGGTCTGAGCCTGCCTTTACCAGGAGATGGTGCTGTTCAATTTTTAACTAATTCAGAAATTAGTCATGCTGATGCTGTTGTTCCCAAGGTGTGAATCAGACCCAATCCTGCAGTTTAGTAGGGAAGAAAACCCTTTGTAAAAGGAATCTTTTTGGATCAGGGGTGCAGGTCCTAGGGCTTTTTCACACCCCAGACTGTGAGTTGTAGCCTAGACATTGTATTTTGTACGTGAAAAACTGACTTGTACCTTCTAACATTCTGTACCTGGAGAGCTGGTTATTCTAATTTGTTGTCGTTTTTCTCTGTGTAACCACCTGATCTCCTACACACAGGATGCCTGGGTTGGACAAATTCCAAAAGTTGTATTAAAAACAGAGGATTTTAATGATACCTCAGTCCCAGATGAAAGGCAGAATTACAGGTATGCGTTTACTTTTTGTCTTTTGTGCTCATTCTCACTTTATACCCTGGTTTGGAGATTCAGAATGACTTTGCAGCTTTGCCAGTGGCACAGCAAGCAACAAAGGTCCAGTAAATGGCAAAGCTTTTGACTGGATTATTCACATACAAATCCTAAAATACTTCTTTATCCAGAGGCTTCTCTGGTTTTCCTCTAATCCCAGAGGCATTCATTTCATTACAGTTCAGAAACACAGTTCCCTGCTTGTGCTTCCTCACTTGAATCCCCCTCAGCACCAACTGCTGCAGCTCTTACTGCAACTTCTGCAGAGAACCTGTTTGCCAGGGTGCAGCTCAGTGGGAGCACAACAATCTCCTCACACGTAGCAGGGTTCTGCTGCAGAGACAGCCTGGAGCTTGCTGATGTTTCAGTCCCTCAAGGAGGGCTGGTTTTTTTTCAATATAAATGTTGAAAATGGGCTGTATATAGCTATGGTGAGTTTAAAACATTTTGAAAATAATTGTAGGAATATAGAAAATTAGGTACTGTGGCATTGTTTGTTGTGAAAAGAAAAGCTTAAAGAAAGCTGCTTCTATAAATTCAGTATTCCCTGTTTGCAGGATGAGGGTTTAACAGTTAAATGAACTTAAAAGACCTTTTAGATGTTATTGCCTCAGTGCCATGCATGCAGCAGTGAGCTTTAATATTTTTATATTGCAGTTTAAACTAACTCTTTGTGTAATTTGCAGTATATTATAAGGTTTTAATAACTTTTTTCTCTTTTGCATAGTCCCATGTATGCTCAGCCTCTAAGGACAGCAGATCCAGCATCAGATTATTTCCCTCAGTCCCGAGCCCAGCAGGGTGAGTTTGACTATCCCAGGAAGGATTTGCCTTATCCAGTTTATCCAGAGGCGAGACAGTACCGGGTATGTATCAATGACATCCCTCTGCATATTAATTACATATTCTGCATATTAATTACATGCTCTGCATATTAATTATCTCATCAATCCTGGTACTGAATACAAATCATCACTAAATTGATAGTGTTTGTCACTAAGTAAAGATGTGAGCTAACAGAAAGCCTACAGCCACCTTTCACTGTGCAGGTGTTTTCTTCAGGAATGTTACAGACCCTGCTGAAATGTTTTTAAATATTCCAAAGCTGTTTCAGTTTGTGTGCACACAGTGGTAATGCTTTCAGTTATTTACATGAAAATCATCTTCCAAAGCTCTTGGTGAGTGAACACTCAGAAGCAGCACATACTAAGAAAATAAATATATAAAAATGTAGTTTGATTAGATACAGATTATTTTAATAGCAAGCATACTGGGAGTGTGTGTCATGCTACTGATTTAATTCTAATCTCTTTATAGAAATACTAAGAACAAGTGCCTCCTATATCAGAAATGTCTTGGAATGCTGCGTGATCACTGGATAACCCAGGTGCTGAGAGAGCAGTGGGACCCTGGTGGGACACAGAGGAAACTGCCATCCTTATCAGAGAGCACTAAGTTATTGCAAAGAGAAGGCATAGAGGAAGATTGTGAAGGAAAACCTGATACGACATGACATTAACATCTGATTTATTTAACATCTGGGAAATTGGTGACAGCTTCGTGTGAATCCCTGATACTGCAGCACACAAGGGTCAGGCCCTGGCAGTGTGGAACAAACACAGCCAAGGACTTGGCCTCTCTCTGTCCCAAGATGTATTAAATACCCAAACATCATTCCCTTGTTCCTTGTCTTTTTTGCTTTGTCTTGCTTTGTAACTTTTTTGTAAATGAGGAAAAGAAATGAAGCTATGAAGACTGACTACCATGCCACTAAGTAACAAATAAAAGAGACTGAAGACTGGAATTTATTTCCCATTTTCCAAAAAGTCTGAAGCACGTTATATTGCAATTTCTGCTAAATGATTTTCCTTAGTATTAGGTAATATGTGCAACTATATGACAAAACCAGAACCTTAAGGATTTTAGAAAGGATTTTTTGATCTTTGGTTTTCCCTCAGTGTAGCAAAAAGGCAAAGTGGGCAAATTTCACTGGGTTTACTCCTACTGCTGCAAATTCTGTCAGAAATAAAAGTGAGTCTGGTCCTCTCTCTTATCTTCAGAAACACACAGAAATGGTGTCAGCACATCTGTTTAGAGCCCAGACTATCAGTTTAAACCATTCTGACCTCCGAAATTCAGATCCAAAGGTGTCAGAGAATTGTGTCAGTGAATCACTTTTTTCTGTCATTTCTCAGCCTCGGTGGTGCCACAATCTGACAAACTGTGGTGGTTGTTGACCTCAATCCAGCTCTGCTGTACCGACCTTAGAGTGACCACAGAATGTGAGTGTTCAATTTGATATTCCACCACTGCTCCAAAAAGGAGTAGGAGGAACAGATAAGGCAGTGCTGTCAATACCTGTGGTGCTGGCAAGAGCAGAGCTGGCTAAACTGAGTCTCTCTCACCATTTCCCCCAGTGTTCAGTTTTGTCATTACCTTTTCCAGGTATTTTCCCCTTCATTCTTTAATTGCATTGGACAGTTTGAAATTATTTTGTCATAAGAATGTCTGTCTCTTGCTAGAGCGAGACAAAATGACTGGAATGTCTTTCCTACTGAATTTACTTTGATGTGTGCTGTGTTATGTGGCTTTACACTTTAAAACAAAAAAAAAAAAAAAAAAAGGAGAGGAAGGTCAAATGCAAGTCTCCAAGTTCTCTGCTAAGGAGGTGAAAGTGCAGGAGGATGAATCTCTTGAGAATTACAGAAGTTCCATGTCCCTCTTGTCCTGAGGAGTCCGGAGCTGGACACAGCACTCCAGCTGTGGTCAGTAGGGTCTCCTGGGGCTGCCCCATCTCAGGATGTCCACCTTGGGTTGCCCACCCTGTGCTGGCCCAACTCCCAGAGCCCAGGTGGCTCTGCCCTCTAAACCCCCAGACAGGGGCACCCCCACACTCCCTCAGGTAGCTCTGAGCCATCATCTCAGGGCTTTGGGTCACATTTCCCGGGAGCTGACTTCTGCCTTTACACTTTACTTGGAAACACAGCTCCAGCTTTGGATTCCTCTAAGGAATAGAAGACATGAACAGGCACCAAGCATTGCCCAAGTCTTCCTTAGCTCAGATTTGTACAGCAGGCTCTCAATCTTGTGACAAAGAGTAATGCAAAGTTTCCAAAATAAGTTGCCATGCTTATTATGAGAAGGTTCCTGTCTGTATCCTAACTAGTTTTATATGTTAAAAAAATGCTTCCACTTTTTATTTACTAGTCACGTTTAACCAGGTAAGTCGGGTTTTCATGCTGATAAGAGACCCACAGAACTGAAATTGTTGCCCGGGCTATTTAAATGTTGAGTGTTTTATTCACTAGATAATTCCACCGCCCTCACGGGGACGGGTGTGTGGGGCAACTCCCTCATTGCCCCTCACGGTGCCCGGGGCATCAGCGGAGGTCCCCCCGCAGTCCCCAGGGCGGGAGCGGGGTCCCCCCGCGGTGCCCTCACGGTGCCGGGGGCAGGAGCGGAGGCCCCCCCGCGGTGTCCGGGGCGGGAGCGGGGTCCCCCCGTAGTCCCCTCGCGGTGTCCCGGGCAGGAGCGGGGTCCCCCCGTAGTCCCCTCGCGGTGTCCCGGGCAGGAGCGGGGTCCCCCCG
>WBNO01023649.1:118045-157700 GCA_013400575.1 Peucedramus taeniatus | reverse complement strand
CGGGAAGCGCCGGGAGCCGCTGGCGCCAGCGGGCACCGGCAGCCCCTGCCCTGGGCACCGCCGGACCGCCGGCCGGCTCTGCCCGTGGCTTTTGCTACGGCAAGTTTTATTGGTGCAGCGCGTAGATGTAATTTATTTTTCCTGTTTTTTAATTTTTTTTTTGTATTAAGAGCCTTTAGCGCGTTTCAGGCAACGAGACAAAATCTCGTTCGCTGGTTTTGTCTGTGGCGTTTTAAATGGATTTAGAGTGTAAGTTGTCGTGGTGCTTTTTAGGTGGACACAATAAAGGACTTTAAAATGGCTATGCTGGTTTTTCATACCCAGTCTGTTCTCTGCCAAGGGTCTGTGTTAACCTGCGCGTTATTTGGTTAATTGAGGTTTTCTAATTAAGGTTTCTGCACAAGCAGGACGTCTCATTGCGTTTCTGTCAGTTGCTGCATTAAATTAGAGGCGGAAAAAAACGAAAACCGTATTATCAGGCGAGGATAATTTTTTCTTCTTCAGCTTGAATGTTAAGAAATTAAATGGTTACAGAGCATCTGGTTCGTATTTTTCGACGACATAGAAGTTTATTTATTGTTCCATTGCTCCATGTCTGAGCCTGGTCCTTTTGGTTTAATGCAAATCTCATATGCAGCTTGTGAATAACCAAAACACCAGCAGTGCATGATGTTGTGTTTTCCTTTGGAGCATGTAAACAAGATGTAAATTCTTTAGAAGAATTCCACTATTTTAAAGGAGAGATTAAGGGCTGACCATGCAATTAGGCTTCCTGTGAAAATACAACACCTGAACCTACTGTGGATAGAGGTGTGGATAAACTGGGGAGATGCTGAACGTTTGCAGGACCACACAAAAGGCATTCCTAAAGCTCCATAAATAAAGAGCATGTATTTAAGCTGTAATTGGCATGTTGTAATTGGCGTTCTGTAGAAATGTTGTTTACGTTATACACATTTGAAATATGGCAACAATGCCTGAAAGCCAGCACAGGGATTGGGAGTTTCCCTGTCCCCCTGGGAACACCAATGACACCCTGTTTTTTCCTGGGAAGGGTAGAAGTGCTGAAGCATTGGTTGTTATCCCTCCTCCTTAAAATGCTTTGCTGAATATCTTTGCATTTGGAGTGTTTTCTTAAACTCTCTCTAAAATGAAAATATTCCTGGTTATTTTGTGATACTTTCTTTAGAAAGAGTAAGCTAAGAACAGATCAGTGTGTATCCCAGGAACTTCCACCAGTTTTTCGGTTGCTGTTACGTGTCTTTAGGTCATTCCAAACTGCCAGCCATTACCCTTGATTTTAAAATTGCCATGTGCAGAAGTAATTTACAGTTGTAGTCAGGTCAGATATCTCTTCTTCTACTCTAAAATTCATAGCTTGTCTCAGCTGAGCCCCATCTAAGGAAGAGCTTTGGCATAAAGAGCTGAAATAGATTGAAATGAACCTCAGGCTCATTAGAAAGAGAACTGTTATTTTTCAGAAAAGCAAAACCATTCCAGATACAGACATATTTAAAAAATTTAGCCTTGAGCCTTGCTCTGAGAGTCTCAGTGTAGGTTGCATGAAATATTTCATTTTGGGATGTGATGATAATGTGCTCTTTCCTGAGCCAAGATAGCATGCTGTAATTCAAAAAAAAATCAATGAAAAAATTAATGGAATATTGTAAAGTAAATATTTTATTGGCTGATGCTAAAAACATTTTCACTGCCTTTAAATACCCAGAGGAGAAGGGGAATTGAGAGGAAAAACTTGGGATGTTACAAGTTAGAGGAAGAGAGAAACAGATAAGTTTGGGATTGTGACAGGGTGTGGAATTGTGGCTTTTTGCCTGATTTCTCCTTTTCCAAAGCCGTGATTGGATCTGTCTGTGGTGGTGTGGGTGTGTTACACAGTGTACTACAGGAGGAAGCTGAGAAGAACCACAATTAATCACTGCTCTGCATTTTTTTGCTGTTCCCAATAACAAGATTTGCCTGCATATGTGACATGTGGAACTGCATCATCTGCACTGCTGCAACCTGTGAGCAGAACCCCCCAGTCTGGGGGCAGCCAGGGGCCTCCCAGGGTTAATTCTTCCAGCAGGAGCAGGAAGGGCTTTTCCTGCTGGCACTGCATTCCTTTAAGATCCCAAAGTTGATATAAAAAATAAATTTGTGATTGTGTGGTTGATTCAAGTCCCTCCTTTGTCTGCAGTGAAGGTTTACAAGAACATTCTTCATAGGGTTGGTGCAGCTCCACTGGGGTTGTTGCCTGTGTGTCATCATCCATCTGTGATTTTAGGGGAAGTTTAAGGGATTGCTGGTGCCATCCCATAAGTTTGGTTCTTTTTCTAGTCCTGTTAACTACCAGGAATATACTCCTTTAGTGATAATTTGCTTTGCCTGCAGAAATTTAAATTCAGATCATAACCCTACTTTGTATTAAATTTCTCTATGTGCCACAATATATAATATAGTGGTGCATATGATTATTTAATCTGAAAATAAGTTGCTTATTGAGAAGGAAAAAAAGTCTAGCATATTCTTCCTGGAATCTCAGATTGATATAAAATAAGGTATTTTTTCATATCCATTTACTCTGAAAAAAGGATTCTCTGAATATAAAGCCTGTGGTCAGGAAATGTTAGATATTGCCTTAATTCTGCAATAGGTAAATGAGCTATTTATGCCCTAGAGCTGCATTCTGATTTGTACTAGCAAGGATTCATTAGCTACAGGGAGAATTTTGGATGGCTGTAGTGATAATTTGGGAGTGATGGAGCATTTCACTGAGGTTCTGGAGCTGCTCTGGGATCCTTAAAATGCTGAAAAAAATTGATTTTGGACTGGAATTGAATTAGTAAAATCCTTGCCAACTTTCCTCATGGATAATGTTTGACTTTTTCATATTCTTGAATTCGAGATCCACCCTCCTTGGGGTGGATCAGTGGCTTTTCCTTGCAGTTGCTGTTGTTGGACACCTTTGCTGGAGGAGCTCAGGAGTTGTGGGAGGTCCTGGCTCTTCCTGGGCCCCTTGACTCTGCCTTGGAGCTGTCTCAGATTTTGGGCACTTGTTCCTTCAGCCTGGCTTGACCTTGGCTGTGTTGGCTCTTGAGGTGGAACTCAGTGCAGTGGGGTTGTCAAGTGTGTTCTACCACGAAGCAATTGCAGTTTCCCTCATAGTTTGGGTTTAGATGCTAAGATTTAACAAATTCTTGTGGTGGGGTACCAGTAATTTCTTTTATGAGATCTAGGAGAGCAAAACCAAGGTTGGTGGAGGAAAGCAGCATACTTTGGAGACTTACCTTGAAAGGTTTTACTCCCTGCTGCTCTCTGCCCCACTCTGGTCACGTAGTTTTGAGTTCTGACTGCATTCACTTCCCACAACTCCTAAAACTTCTTGTTTGTTCTGGGATTCTGTCACTTCTTCTGATTCTTGGATACGAGAGGGCAGAAAAGTACAAGATTTTAGTCTTGTGCAACAGAGATTTTTTTAGGCTTGAGATTTTTCACCTGTGAAAGCCTTGAGTTCTTTCTGATCCCGTGGGTGCTCCTGTTGGGTCACTTTGTCTGCACTGAGAACTTGTGTAAAGTCCTTTGGGTTGCAGCAAATTTCAAAATAATTCAGAATCCTCACACTTCAATGTTTGGTAGCAATGCTGGAATGCTGATTTTATCCTTCTCTTTCATGGAGAATGGGAACACTGTCAAATGATACATGCTTTCTCCTGCTCTGGGAGTGACTTTGTGTAGCTGTACCTTGTCAAAGAGGTCTGGCATCCCCAATTAAATTTACACCTTAAAATTGGTTTTGAAGTGTCTCATATATCCAAATTTTGAAAGAATTGGAAAATTGATATTCTCAATACAATTCTTCACTTTCTTCGTTGTAGCTCCACACATCCAGAATCACCAGTCTTGATAATTAGTTAATGAGTCTGTACAGGCAGAGCAGAGGCTGCTTTGTTCACAATTGCTAATATTTATTGTTATGCCAAGATAGAAAAATATAAACCAAAATAGTGAAGTGAATTGTGTGAAGTGTTCGTTACAGTTTTCTTGAATTTTTGGGTAATAGAGAAGAAATACTTCTCTCTGTTTGTCAGTGTAACACATCAATCCAGTAAAGCTGATCAGCACAAGAACACTGTTAAACATAAATTCTCATGTTTGTTTTTTTGCAGTTGTTTGTGAATGAATTTGGCTGAATATGGATCCAGGTGGTGGAAGTCTTGGACTGCAAACACAGGAATCCAAAATGCCTCACACTATGATCATGCAAGATTTTGGTAAACATTTTAACTATTAAAATAATGAGTAAAATCCAGGAGATGATCTTTGCAGGTATTGGGAAGGACCATGTTTATATCAAGATATTTGCATTTGAATTACAACGCTGAATAATGTTAATTATTTTTAAAATTCTGATAAGAACCATTTTCTTGAGTGTTTTCAAGATTAAAACTGCTGTTTGTGTGTTAAAATAGTTCACTGTGCATTTTATATTATGTCTAGAAGAGTAGTCTGCAAATATGACTGGCCAGTCCAGTCTGGTAATGAAAACCAGGTTTCTACCTCCAGCCATTCCTTGTGATGAGGCAAGTTGCTGGAAATTTTACTGTAAATATTGCATAAAACTGAGTGTTTATTTTTAACAAGGCCCTTGCTGTCCAAAGGATGAGTCCTTCTATTATAACAGCAATTGATGGTTTGTTACCACACTTCCAGTGTCATGCAAGAATTCTGTGAAGGTTCACATTGCTGCTGCAATGAAATGTTTTCTAACTGGGAATTAAAAAAAGAGACTGAATTGTAAACTGGTGTTTAGTTTTTAACAGATCCTAAGTTAGGGACAAACTCCACATTATGTCTTGAAGTGGTGTGTTTTGTTTATCTTAGCTAGTACAGAACAGGCTGCTTTGGACAGTGTTTATCGGGTGAAATGCAAAACGTGGATGTGGAGAAGTAACAGATTTTTCCATCTGTGTTGAACTTGTCTATGTGATAGCTCCATTCCTTAGATAAACCAGTGGCTGCTGCAATAATTGTAACATTTTTCTCCTGGTTCTTGGTTGTTCCCTAGTGGCTGGGATGGCTGGCACTGCTCACATCGATGGAGACCACATTGTTGTGTCAGTCCCCGAAGCTGTCCTGGTGTCTGACGTGGTCACGGATGATGGGATAACCCTTGATCATGGCCTGGCAGCTGAGGTGGTCCAGGGGCCCGACATCATCACGGAAACGGACGTTGTCACCGAGGGCGTCATCGTTCCCGACTCCATGTTGGAGGCTGACGTTGCCATCGAGGAGGCTTTGGACACCAGTGACCACGTTTTGACTTCTGACCTGATCACAGAAACCGTGCGAGTTCCCGACCAGGTGTTTGTGGCAGACCTTGTCACGGGCCCTGAGGGACACTTGGAGCACGTGGTGCAGGACTCCGTGGCCGGGGCCGACTCGCCCACCATGGTGTCCGAAGAGGTGCTGGTGACCAACTCGGATTCGGAGGCTGTCATCCAGGCAGCTGGGACTGTCCCTGGCTCCACGGTCACCATCAAAACCGAGGACGACGACGACGGCAAGAGCACATCTGAAGACTACCTGATGATATCCTGTAAGTCCACAGAGGTAGATGGAAGCAGGAGGGAGCTGAGCTGGAAGTGCTCTGGTGGGGAGAAGTTCCTGTAACTGGACTCTTGGAATGCTCAGGGGATAGGCTGGTGCCCAGTTAATTCCTGGTGTTTGGATTTGGGGGTTTTGATGCAAAATCACTGGTACGACAAGAAAGAGAAGGACATTGATGCTGCTGAGTGAGTGGGTGTGTATGTCTGTGTTTCTGAAACTAGATATTCCAGGAAATTTAAGGAAAGCACCTTGGAAAGTTAAACACTCATTTTATTTTGAATATCCGATTTTTTTCTAAAAAACACCACAGGTATATTAGAATGCTGTGTAGATTCATGTAAAAATAACATTGGGATTAATCAGGAGACTCCACTAAGAAATAGTTTTTTTAAGATCTCTAACTCAAAGTTTTCTCAATATGTCCACAAAATGTGGTTTGTTTAGTGTATTAAAAATTATCATAGGTATTTCATTGTCTGTTGTGCTGTTCTGGGCTGAGCTTGGAAACAAGGGGTCGTGTTCATTAATGAATTGGCTCATTAACACATTCCAGTTCCCACACAGCATCCTGCTCCATATGATCCTGTTGACAGTAGCTGAAGTTGGCTGCTGAAAGAACCTTGGGTACTTTGTGTTTCTTCAGTGCTTACATTATACCCAAGGTACCAGTTGTTGCTGCTACACAAATTTGATTAAATATATTCCAAGTAATTTATTTTTTATACTTCTTCAAATCACTTATTGAAATGTGAGCAGGTCAAAACAGATTTTATTTAGTCAGAAGCAATATGTTAAAAAAAAGTCAAT
This sequence comes from Peucedramus taeniatus, assembly GCA_013400575.1. Classification (NCBI taxonomy): domain Eukaryota; kingdom Metazoa; phylum Chordata; class Aves; order Passeriformes; family Fringillidae; genus Peucedramus; species Peucedramus taeniatus. The sequence continues at coordinate 151,286 of WBNO01023649.1, read as the reverse complement.
GCCAAGTGTGTCAAAGTGTCAGTCTGTTCACAACAAGCTGCATTTATTAAAAATCTCATGACAGAGGACACCACTGATTCATGATTATGATTTTCCTCTCTTATTGCATTTATGTCCCTTATGCAAAATATATTTGTTTTCGTTCAGTATTGGATGAACAGCAATGATTTTTAAAGCTTTCCATCATTACTGTATCACTAACAGAAGTCAAAAAGAGGGTTTTCTGAAAAAGGAACTTCAAAAATGAGTCTATTAAGCAAATTAGGCCTGCAACAAAGAAAACCCTGTGTGTTTTTGCAACGAAAGGAACACCATTTTTCCAGTCAGTTGTTTCACTGAACAAATTCCTCCTTTCTGACAGAGTACTTAGGATGAGTTTATTCTGTAACTGGCTATTTCCCTTGTCATTGTAAGTACAGTCATCTTTGGGACTCCTGAGAGAGATGAGTGTGATTGATGCTGATGATCCTGCACTTAGACCAGAGCATCTGAAGCTCTCAGTTACCTGATGGCCTCACGTGTGTCTGACACATGCATGGTTTTGTCAGGTGTTCTCAAGCTTGGCTTCCACGATGCTTCAAAGCCATTTTGAGACCCAGTTTTCAGCAAATGAAATTTTTATATATGTATAATCGTGATGTGCCTGAATAGTCACAGTTGGAAGCTACATTATTCATCTAAGAGTTTAAGTAATCATTTATGTAAATTAAGGCAGTCATAGAATCGTTTAGATTGGAAAAGAGCTGTAAGATTATTGAGTTTAATTGTTCTCCCAGCACTGCCAGAGCCACCACTGACCATGTCCCCACATCTTTATGGCTTTTAAATCCCTCCAGGGATGGGGACTCCACCACTGCCCTGGGCAGCTGTGCCAGGGCTGCACAGCCCTTTCCATGAAGGAATTTTCCCAACCTGAGCCTCTCCTGGCACAGCTCGAGGCTGTTCCCTCTCCTCCTGTCTCTGTGCCCTGGGAGCAGAGCCTGACCCCCCTGGCTGTCCCCTCCTGTCAGGAGTTGTGCAGAGCCACAAGGTCCCCCCTGAGCCTCCTTTTCTCCAGGCTGAGCCCCTTCCCAGCTCCGTTCCCTTCTCTGGACTCACTCCAGCCCCTCAATGTCCCTCTGGGGTCCCCAAGCTGTCCCCAGCACTGGAGGTGTCCCAGCAGTGCCAGCACAGGGGACAGCCCTGCCCTGATCCCCTGGACACCATTCCTGATCCAAGCCAGGTGCCACTGGCCTCTTGCCCACCCTGGATACCCCTGGGTTTGTGTCCTGCTGCTGTCACCAGCACCCCAGGGCCTTTCCCAGCTTCCCAGCCCCTCTGTCCCAGCCTGGAGCTTTCCATGGTGTTGTTGTGACCCCAGGGCAGGACCTGACACCTGTGAGCCCCCACAATTGGCCTCAGCCCATGGACCCAGCCTATCCAGACTCCCCTGCAGAGCTTCCCACCTCCAGCATCAACACTCCCCCAGCTCACCTGCAAAGCTGATCCCCTAATCTGGATCATTGATAAGGGTCTTTGAGCTCTGTTGTGTTCCTAAGTTTTGAGCCTGTGTTGTGCTGGGGATGCCAGCCTGACCCCACAAAGTGTCTGCTGTTGTGTTTTTGTCAGTGGTAACGAATCATTCTTATGCAGCTTTTAATTTTTTTTATTGTTCAAATATTACCCTTGAATTTGTTTTCTTTATGGAGATAATGTGTTGTGTAGAATAGATAAAGGCTTCAATTTATCAAGCAGGTCAAAACTTTTTATTTACTTATATGTATTCAATTGTCAAATGCTGTCAATATTGTAGAAAGTGAATTTTATAGTATTTCATTTGGGATGTATATAAAGGACTGTTGAACTGGTTTTATAATGTAAATCACACCAATGTGTTACTTCTAAAGAATTTCAAAATACTCAGTTGTCTTTTAATGAAATTTAGCATCTAAAAAGGGGAGACTACATAAAATGCCAGATATGCCCTTAGGGAATACGAGTTGTTCTGTGGAACACATGTGGGAACTACCAAAATATGACATTTTAGGGTGTGGAACTGACTGAGTTTTAATTTCCCTTATGCTTGTTTGGAGTTACAGCTTAAATGACAGAACCATAGAATGGGTTGGGTTGGAAGGGACTTTACTGAAAGGTGATTTTTCACCATTTTGAGGTGACATTCACATGTAGGTACTTTATACACTTCTGCTAATTACATTTTCTGTGTAAATGCTATTTGGACATTATTAAGTTCATCTTGATAGTTGTGTGACTATGTGTATGATTTTGTGATTGGAAATTTTCATTGGAAGATTATCACCACTCTGCAGATAATTCAGCTTTTTCAAACCAGCTTTATAAGCACAGGACTTAAAAATTGATACATTCACAACACGAATACCACGGGGTGTTCACAATTCTTTGCTTTAAACCATCCGAACACCTCGATAAAAAGGAATTGAATGCCAAACACGGTGGTGGGCCCCTGACCCCAGCCCTTGTCAGAGTGAGCTGGAGCTGGTGAGCAGCACGTGCCATGCTGCAGGGGCAGTGGGCAGTGCAGCTGAAGCCTCCCCTCTTTTGTTTTTCAGGTTTGCGATATTCAGACCCACAGCGGGTTGCCAGCCCCCGCTCCGCGTGCCGGCCCCATGCACTATTCTGGTGACCTCAAAGCCACCACTGACCCACACTGGAGCTGGCCCGGGGGTAAGGTACTGTGCCACCAACACCTCCTTTTTAGTGTCTTACACTGTTGCCTCGTTTGCTGAACATTTTAGGATTCCTACTCCTCTATTTGAACCTATGGGACTTAAGTAGATCAGACATTAGAAAAACCCGGAGAATTGTCAAAGCCTTGTGGGACTTACCTTGCCCTCGTGTTGCTCCTCTGGTGGCTGTGGCATCACCAGCATAGTGCATGTGAGGCATCACATGGATTGGGAGCTGGCAATCCACGGTGAATCTGGACATCACACACCTGAAAACAGCCAAGCCAGGTAAGTTTAACACTGGGAGCGTGCTGAGTTTTCCTTTAAAGCTTGTTCACTCAGGAGGATTCAGCATCTATTTATGGAGGTTCTCTGTTGTGTTTTTTTCAGTTTATTTTAAGGGACCAGATAATAACATGTAGTGCTTCTGGTGGGTGAGTCAGAGCTGGAAGAGACTTTGATATTCCATTGACAGAAAGGAAGCAAGCATTCCCTGTTCCCCTGAGCTATCCCTGGGAAAAGCAGCAGAGAATTTAGCACTGATGGGTTAGCAGTGATTGAAGGCATCTTACTTAAGACAACAGAATCTTTTCATGAACTGTTCTAAAAAAGAATATTTTGGAACCTGACAAAGATTACTTGTCGTGCTGTGTTGTTTTACTTAAATCTGTTTAAAAGGTAGATGGAAGCCACAAGATTTACTTCAGATAAGACAGGACTTCAAGCAAAAACAATTGCCAGTTCATTGTGTTCTGTTGTATTTCAAACAAAACGCAACATCTTACAGATAATAGTCTATATTGATGTCATTTTCTCAGGTCAGATTGTATTTTCCAAATTTTGCTATATTACACATTTGCTGTTTTAGAAAAGTGATCCCAGAGGCCCTGGATACACAAACTTCCTGATAGGTTTCCATTTTTTTAGCTTAAATTGTAAAGACTGAATTTTTTGGAAAATACACAGGATGGTTAATGGTGTAGAAGTAACCACAAATGTTAAAATCACTGTTCTAAGTTTGCCCCTCTGAAACAGGACTCTCTGTTTTTAAAGGATAATGAAGATTTGGGGGCTTCACAGGCAATGTTAAAACACAGTGTGTGAGTGTACACGCTATATTCATGTTTTGGGTTTTCTTTTGCTGTAAACATTCTTACAAAAGTTGGAAAATTCTTCATTTTTTTCCTTCATGTAATGTTTATTGCATTGCAGTTTATGTTCTGGTAATCATCTAAAATTTTGGGATTTTTTTCTTACATTATTTCACTAGCCCCATAGTGATGCACAGTCACTGTCCCATAATATTAGTTCAGTAGCTGGAAATCTTTTCATAAAGAAAACTTCTGTCACACATGTGGTAACTCCCCTGTTCAGCAGGAAGTTGCTGTTTTTGAGCAACTTCCCAGGACAGAAATACTTCTGTTAAACTGGTAATGTGTTATGTTTATATAATATGTGAGTTTAGAAAAAAATGGTGTTGCTGGAGTTGCAGATTTGAAAAGAACTTTATTACCACCTCCCAGTTCTAAATTGGCAGGGTTTGTAAGCTTTGAAATACTCTTTTTGGCAGTCATAGAGCTGGGCATATAATCCCTTTTTGTACTGGGGATTACCTCCAGTCCTTCCAACACTCACACATCCAGTGGGAATGGTCATGGTATCAAATTAAACTTCTGTTTATCATTTTCCGGAACATGCATAAGAAACTTCTATAAACTTTAAAAGCCTTGCAGAAAAGAAAAAAAAAAAAGTCTTTAATAAATTATTATTTATATCATGTTTAGTAAATGTATGGAAATTAGTAAATGTATGGAAATACTTATTCCAAAATAAGGGAATTTCAGCATCTCCACTTTTGTGTCTTCTGACAGCCCCATTCTGGTATCATAAAAAATGTCAATTAGCAGGTGCAGTAACACTCCCACAGGGGATATGAAAGGGTTTAATGACCTGGTGCTGGGAAGGTTGAGTGTCAGAGGAGTATTGCAGGTTCTCTGTTGTGGCTCTTTCAGTGTTTGTGCTCTGACTGTTCCCAGTGTCCTGCCAGGTCACACAAACATCAGGCAGCATGTGGCAGACTGCCACTCATTAGGATGTTGATGTTCCTGGCATTGATTACAGTAGATATTTAGAAAGTTTTTTTAATTAAAAAAGCAAAAACTCTCTTCCTGAGAAAATTTTTTCCTGAGATATGTTTGATACTTCTTCAGAAATGGAATTAATCAGTTAGTTACAAAAAAAACCAAAAAACAAAAAACCAACAAACCAACCCCACCAAACAGCTAAACCAGCATTTTTAAAATGTTTTCCATAGATGTTTCAGGTTATAGAGCCTAGTGCTGATAACAGCAAGGTTGTGGGATCAATCCCCCTATGGATCATTCACTTAAAGAGTTGGACTTGATGATCCTTGTGGATCCCTTCCAACTCAGAATATTAATTTTCACCAAAGTATAGACTTCACAAAGGTTCTAAAACAAAACCAAATATTTACTTGTACTTACCTACATTTTATCCACTTCTGTCCTCAGTAACTTCTGTCCTCACCTGGTGCAGTCCAAGATTTGTGAATAGAAATGAGGTTTCCCAGTGCTGTGAGCTGGGTAGGTGTCCATGGAACCCTGTCCATCAGTGGGAAGAGCTTAGTTTGGGGTTGCTGGGGGGGATTCCACTCCCCTGCTGCAGAAGAGGCCCCTTCTCCTTCCCCCCTCCACTGACTGCCCTGAGCATTAAAGGCTTCAAGTGACTCCAGTTGAGCCCAGTGCTCAAGGGAGTTAAATCAGCTCTTGGGGGCAGCCACCAGTGCCTGGGGACAGGAAACTGAGAGGGGACTGGGGACCACTGCAGCCATCCCAGGTAAGCCAGCTTTTCCCAGGGATCAGGGCCTCAGCATCCCCATGGAGCCAGGAAGCTCTGCTGTCACCTCAGTGTTCATTTTAAGGAGTTTTTCTTTGCTTAGTGCACATGTATTTTAATGTTATGTGTGCAGTAAGATGCTGTTTCCCTGAAATGTATTTCATTCAGATTTTGTCTACATTTTGTGGGATTCTCCTCTATTTAGAGGATTTCAGTGGGTGTTCAGCACTGCACAGGTTTGTGGTGACCATCTGCACAGGAGCTAAATTTATCCTCAGTGAGAAGTGTGTCAGTACATGTGTCAGAGATGCTGAGTTCAGTGCCCTCTGGGTTGGCAATCTGAGGTGTATCTCTGTGAATGACTTTTACCAAAATATGTTGCCTTTAATAGTTTGGGTGTATTTTTTTTTCTTAGAAATTAAATGAGCATTTTGAATGTATAAACCAAATAATCAGCAAGCATGTGTAAAGAATGAGAAGTCAATCTCTCATTGTAGTATTTGGATTTATTGTCACTGCATCTTTTAATCAGCTGTATATCATGCAATTATCTTCATTAATGTGTTTGTTTTCAAGTGATAAAGTGGATAAAATCATCATTTCTTTTAGGCAGAAGATACAGTCAGATTTTTGATGCACACTTCTTTAGCTATAATATACTCCAGTCATCACACTCCTCAAGAGTTTCAGCCACTAAATTTTAGTCAGTATGCAGCAGAGTGAAACTTCTGAGAACTCTTAGACTGTAACAGGCAATTATGGGTTAATTTTTAACACTTTTGTATAGATGTTTAATTATTGAAAATTTTTTGCTTTCTTAGAATAATAGTTTCAGCCATGATCAGTTACCTCATTCCCTTTGATGACAAGCTCCCTCTTGTGTCCTTTATTCTGAAATTCTTACTGTGTTTTCTGAGTTGCAATAAAATACTGAATTTCTGGAATCTCTTAATCTTGAGATGAGCTGTTTTTAAAGGCCACTTATGAATAAAAACCTTTCCTGTGCATGGAAAGAATAGTGGAGAAAATCATGCTTCTGATTACTTTGACTTCTAAAAATGTGTTTGAATCTCATTATTCTCTTCTCTTTGCAGTGGATGATGTTGGAGAGAAATTGGACCATATAGGAAGCACTCCCTTGAAGATCAGTACAGAAGTGGCAAATGATGATGTTGCTAAAGATGATGGCTTTGGTTCAGAAGTTATCAAAGTCTACATATTTAAAGCTGAAGCTGAAGATGATGTTGAAATAGGTACCTTGAAATCCTATTTATCCTTTCAGTAGTGTGAAGTGTTTCAGGGTCTTTCTGTTTGTTCTTTATTCCACATAAGCCAGTGACTGGAGTGTTTTGTAGAACATTTGTGGAGGCTGCCCAGATGCAGCAAATGTTGGGTGTGGATTAGTCTTGAGTTCCTTTTTGATTAGCAGGGCTATTTTCAGGTAGCCAGAGCCCAAATGTAGAAGTGGTTGTGTGTCTGCAGCTGTGTTTTCAGCTGCTGCTTTTCTCTGACTTTGCAAGACACAAGTGTGTCAGCACAGCAGAGCCTCTGGAGTGGATGGGAGCCTTTGGTGGCCTTTGCAGAGAGAGGGGAGGAATTCTGGGGCTGCAGGTGAACCAAGGGACTCAGAATTCTTTGCAGTTCCCTTTCCCCATGGATAGACCAGCAATCCCCATGCTCTGAGGGGATGTACAACTCAACTGTGTCTGTTCCTGAAAAAGCAGAATTCCCCTCTTGGCTGTTCTTGGAGCTGACACCTCTGGATCATTCCCAGGCCCTATTCTCTAATCCAGTTTGTTCCTCTGGGGATGGGCTCTCAGTCTCCAGGGACAGAAGGGACAGACTGCTTGTGCAGCAGCAGGGAGAACAAAATCTCTGATGGCTGAGAAGTAATTCCCAGCAGGGCTGTTCTCTGAACTGCTCTCAGGGAGGTGGTCCCAGCAAGTCAAAAAAATACTTGGATCTGGAATTAATCTTACTAGTGGCTTTGTTCACATTGCCTTAATGTGTGTAACTTCTTTTTGTTCATCTTGCCTTAACGTGTGTAACTTCTTTTTGTTTGAGGTGGGACAGAAATTGTCACTGAGAGTGACTTTCACAATGGCCATTCTGTAGCTGGAGTCATTGAACAAGGAGGTGTTGGGAGAATGCAGCGAGAAAAAATGGTTTATATGGCTGTTAAGGACTCTTCTCAGGAAGATGAAGATATTAGTAAGCATAATAAGAAATACTTTTGTTTCTCATGCTGTTTGAACACCCATATATCCATCATTCTCATGGACATTTTTAATTCTTTTCTGGAGAATTCTTCAGCCTAAAGTAGTAAAAAACTAAGCTCATCTTCCCTAAAAATAAAAAGCAGGCTATAATTATTTTAAAGTGATGTGGATAATGCACTTTGTGCATACTTTGTTCAGTCATTTCATTATTTATATTAAATTTAACATGTCCATGGATAAAGTTAATGAGGTTAGTCAAACTTCTTATTTTTCTATTTTCCTACTGTGAATTAAGCAGCTTTCTGACAAAGTGGCAAATGACATCAGTTGCAAGTTCCTAAGTTTGTGTATTGGAAATTTTGAGGGCATTTGTTTTGGATTAGTATTTATTGATACATGTTTTCTCTCTTTAAGGCATATCTGAATAAGCAATGATCTCCTAAATACCAAAGGAAGAAAATTAATTTATAATGGGTATCAATCAGAGCGAGAGCAAATTAAATGAAGGAAAAGTTAGGACAAACAGAATAAAATTAAAGATTTATTCTCCTCCCTTCATCTAGGCTGTGCTGAAATAGCAGATGAAGTTTATATGGAAGTTATTGTAGGGGAAGAAGAAGCCACATCTCTTCCAGACACCCAGCTTGAGGACTCTGGCGTGAATAAAACCTTTGTCCCCGTTGCTTGGGCTGCTGCTTACGGTAGGAACCTGTGCTTCTTTCCTGAAAATCCCTGCCATTATTTCCTCCCTCATCCAGCTGCCAGCATCTCTGGGATGACCTCACCTTCTTGTTCTTGGGGTTTGGAAACAGCTCCTGATCTCTGCCATCCTGTGGTTGCTGTGTGTTGGGTTTCATGGAGTAGAAAGGAAAGCTTGTTAGGAGAAGTTTGATTTTGTTTCAGATCCCAGCTCAGATGTACAGTGTATGTGGGGTTTGATGCTTAATGTTGAAGATCTTAAACAACAAGAACAGCCTGAAGTATTTTACATTAGGAGGAGGAAGGGGGGGAAAGGCTGTAAAAAGGTAATAGAAGGAATAAATGTGTAAATCTGTTCCTAATAATTTCGGTTTATAGACATGTTTTAAGCCTGTTAGTCGGGTGAGAAACAAAAAAGTGATTTGTTTTCAAATAGTGGATGTGTCTTAGGATATTGTGAGTTCTGTCTATTGTTTTGCATAATTTCCTTGGATTTTGGTGTGTTAAATGTTTATTAAGAGGGTACCAAGTTATCCATAGTTTCTGTTACAATTAATTAAGCAAGTTAGTGAAAATTCCTTGGTGTGGTCAGGAGACCCCAACAGCTGGGCTGGTAAAGGGCTTCAGAACCACAGAGCTTTGGCATATAGCAGCAAATACTCCCAGTGCAAAATGAGGAATGTGCTCCTGAGGTATTCCTTGTGCATCTCCAAAACTCCATTGTGCTGAGAGGCTGATAAGGGCCAAGTCCTTTTATCTGCCTGCTTCTACTCCAGACTGATGACGTGCTTCCATCTCAGGAGCAAAGTGTGCTTTGATAACCTCTGCATTGCTACCTGAGGGGATAGATGAGGTTAAAAGTTTGCAGAAACAAGCATATTAATAATGGAAAGCAGGAGAGCCAGCAGGGTAAGCATGCAAACACAGATGGGATGGATAGTAACTCCTCCCAGACATGGGATTTTGGTTCCTGACGCTCATGATTACACGACACCGAGCTGCACATCTCCACTTGGATGGTGTTAACCTGTTATTTATTAGCTAAGTTAGTTTTTTCTCATTATCAGGCTTTCAAAACCAGCATCTTTAAAAAGAATACTATTTTATAATGACTAAAGTACCATTTTCTGCAGGAGATGAAAGAAGGCTTCCCCGAAGATATGAAGATGGTCAAGCGGCAGGTGAGAACTTTTAACAGCATTAAAACTAAAACTGTCTTTGAAAAAACAGATATTTTTGTGTCAGTGTTCCTAATCAGAGATGCAAAGAATGAGCCATAAATTAGATACTGAAAGACTCCACAGTCTTTCTCTACTGTTTTGAATGAAAACAATTCTAGATGTCTGTAGGCCTTCAGAGGGGGTGGGGAAGTTGGAAGGCACTGCCAAGTTTTTAATGAAGTTTTGCAGACAGAAAAGAGATAATGCAGTTGTTAAGAAGTAAAAACAAGTTAAATAAAAATCAAGGAATATAATTAGAAATGAATCAGTGTTTAAATAATCATACCCTTGACTTTTGCCAGGAAAGATAGACAGTGGTTCCTATTAGCGCACTTCTTTTTAATGTATGTTGTAGAGGAATGAACAGTGCTTGTTTTTAAAAAGTAGATAATGCTGCTGTGCAATTCCAGTCGTCAGTCCCAAAGAAACAAGTTGCTTAAGGTTTTTTATGGTGTCTAATTTTTGTTTCTAGGAAATAACTTGGATACACGATTAGAAAACAAAAACGGTAATGCAACACAGTACCTGCAGATTTGTGATAGCATTAGCACTAATAGAGTGCTCAAACAAAAAACCAAGAAAAGGAGGAGAGGAGAGGCCAGGCAATGGCAAACAGGTAAACACTGGATGGTTACGGTATTGTCACGGAGTGCCACTTACTCCTGTCCTATTCCTTTTCTCTTTTTTAAGCTGATGCAGAATTAAAAGCTATAAATGATGATTTGCGTATTTCCTGTGTCCTTCCCCCCTCCAGTTCTGTGCCTAGAAAATGTCATATTTTGCTATTCAGAGTCAGTATACCCAGGGCTGATGCAATTCATTGGAATGTTGCAAGCTATTAAAAAGTACCCATGGCTATATTCAGTGCACATGTGATATTCCTGATCTGTTTGAGCAGTTTCTAAATCAGAACTATATAAACTATAGGTGCTGTGGATTGGTTGTTTTTAAACTACTGAGCCACTCTCTGCTGCAAGTGTAAGTGCATGAATCTGAACAGCACTTGGCTGATTTAAAACTTCTTAATCAGTAAATGTGTTTCCTTCATAACTTGTTTTTGTTTGTTCAAAAACAGCTGTTATAATAGGTCCTGATGGACAGCCCTTAACAGTTTACCCTTGTCATATTTGTGGGAAAAAATTTAAATCCAGAGGATTCTTGAAAAGGCATATGAAGAACCATCCCGATCATATGATCAAGAAGAAATACCAGTGTACAGACTGTGACTTTACAACTAACAAAAAAGTAAGTTTCCACAATCATCTGGAAAGCCATAAACTTATAAACAAAGTTGATAAAACACACGAGTTTACAGAGTACACGAGAAGATACAGAGAGGCGAGCCCGTTGAGTTCCAATAAACTCATCCTGAGGGACAAGGAGCCCAAGCTCCACAAGTGCAAATATTGTGACTATGAGACTGCAGAGCAGGGGCTGCTCAACAGGCACCTGCTGGCAGTCCATAGCAAGAACTTCCCTCATGTGTGCGTGGAGTGCGGAAAGGGCTTCCGCCACCCCTCGGAGCTGAAAAAGCACATGAGGACCCACACGGGGGAAAAGCCATACCAGTGTCAGCACTGCGTGTTCAGGTGTGCTGACCAGTCCAACCTGAAAACTCACATCAAAACCAAACACGGCACCGACCTGCCCTTTAAATGTGAGCACTGTCCCCAGGCCTTCGCCGACGAGAAGGAGCTGCAGCAGCACACCGAGCTCTTCCAAGGGCATAAGACTCACCAGTGTCCCCACTGTGACCACAAGAGCACCAACTCCAGTGACCTGAAGCGACACATCATTTCAGTGCACACCAAGGATTTTCCCCACAAGTGTGAGGTGTGTGAGAAAGGCTTCCACCGGCCCTCGGAGCTCAAAAAGCATAGCGAGACCCATAAAGGGAAAAAGATCCACCAGTGTAGGCACTGTGACTTCAAAACCTCCGACCCTTTTGTGCTCAGTGGGCACATCCTCTCCGTTCACACCAAGGACCTGCCTTTTAAATGCAAAAGGTGTAAAAGGGGCTTCAGGCAGCAGAACGAACTGAAGAAGCACATGAAGACCCACAGTGGCAGGAAGGTGTACCAGTGCCAGTACTGTGAGTACAGCACCACGGACGCGTCGGGCTTTAAGCGCCACGTCATCTCCATCCACACCAAAGACTACCCCCACAGGTGTGAGTTCTGCAAAAAGGGCTTCCGCAGGCCCTCTGAGAAAAATCAGCACATAATGAGGCACCACAAAGAGGCCATAATGTGATAGGTGAGCTCCAGCAGGAAGCGATGTAGAAACTGTGATATGCTAATTGGGGAAAAAAATAAATCTCACGAACTGTTTCTCCTGGTTTCAAAGCTTGATCTTAAACCATAACTTTACATTCTTTGTATTAAAAGTCTTAAAAAGTATTAGGGTTGGCAGGGGATCTCATAGCCCTATGATTGTTGCTGATCAGAATCTAAAGAGCACTAGAGAATGCAGAGGATGGATGAATGTCTTAAATTTGCAGAAAGATGGATGAATGTCTCCAAGTGAACAGTATTTGCCATTGCTGAGTCTAGAGGACAGGGCAGAGCTGATTGTGTGACCCATTCTGTCAGTCCCAACGTGTGTCTCCAGAATGGAAACAGATCCCTGGTGGGGTGAGCTACAGAGGGTTTGCAAAGGAGCCCCCTCTTCACTTCTTGTGCAGTTTGGAACGGGGAGTTTTAGTCAGACACTTCATCACAACGATTTCAATTGTGCCTAGAAATTGAATTCCAGAACTGGTGAAATTTGGGGGGGGGTGTCCCTTGTTCTGTTTGGTTTGTTTGTTTTTTTTTTTAAACATTTCATAGGGAAACTTTTTGGTTTCCTTTATTAGTTTAGGTCCAAGAAGCATTTTTTTACTGGTTTTCAAAGCTGCTAACCTATTTTATTGCAGGATATGATGTTTAAAATAGAGCATTATGTTATGGTCTCAGAGGTGGTGTTCTGGTGCTAGGGTTAAAGATGTATATGTATATAATTTCCCTTTTTTATCTGAAACTACAGTTGAATGTTGTTCAGTATGGCACATATAACAAAATTAACTTTGAATTTGACTTTTTCTTTTTTAAAGGATAAAAATGGATGCAGCTCATAGTGTTGTGACTCAACACTAATTTTTTTCCTCGCTACTTTAAAGTCTTCTCTAAAAAGAATATTAAAAACAGTTGAAAACTGTAGGGTTTTTTTAATTAAAATTCAAAGTACTTAGAGGTTCTTTAGGGCAGTATTCTTAACAAGTATGACAATTACTGTCCTACCTCCTAATATGAAATTTTCCATATAGACATAAAATTGCACCTTTTAATCGATTCTTTTAAAAAAAGATCTATACCATGCTATAAACATGCATTTTCAATCTGTAAGAAAGTATATATGCAGTATTTAATCAGAAAAACCTGCTGCCACTAGAGTTTGGAGGTGGATCTTGAGTTTACAGTGTATACATTTAAAATATGCATCCCTTTAAAAATGCTTTGTGTTAGCATGCTGCAAATCCAATGGCGCTTATATAACGAGCTGGTCTAGGGCTATTTAATGAAAAACCTGGTCATAAATGTTATGCATATAATGTGTATTTTTTACTTTTTTTAGTTGCTTCATGTTTGCACACAGCTGTTCACATGAGAAATTGTAACTTCATGCTATATTGTGGCTTTGTGTTCCAGATAATGTTCATATTTTTTTTTGCACCAGATGAGAATCAGTTCCTTGAGAATAAATTTTTTTTATATTTCTAAACTTCAGAAAGTTAAAATTTGGGAAATCTCTTAGACAAATAAGTGTTTTATGTGGCTGTAAAAAATGATGTACACGCTGTAAAATAAGATTGTCACTGTTCTGTGGGATTATTATTTCTAAATGTGTTACTCATCGTAACGGGCATACAATAAAACGCATCTCTTGCACTCCAGATTTTTTGGAGTTTCCTTTTCATTTATGGTGTTTAGGAAAGTCCCATTCTCTGTAAATTCGCCTGATATTTTTAATTGCATTATTCACTAATTAATATGTAATCACATTTCAAGTAAACAGGTTACTGCAGGTCTATTTGTCAGACTGTTGAGGAGAGAACATTGGGTTTGATTTAACCCTTTAGACTCACAGGTAATGTATTTGTGGGTTTTTTTTTTGTTTATTTCTAAAATAATTATCAAATGTGATACTGACATTCCTTTGAATTTTTTTTCCTTTAAGAGAACAAAAAACTTCTCACATATTTTGGGAAAACCCAGGTAGGTTTTTGTCTTTTTATTTGTGTAATAACAGCTTGCAGAATGAAATGCTAAAAACACTGCTATCCTAAATTCCCTCTCTTTTTAGAATATTTGAATTACAACATCAGGAGCAGATTAAAAAGCTGAAGAAGAACATGTGCTATTAAATGAACCCTTCATCGAGGATTTCCAACAGGCTTTGAGCCACTGAACTCATAGGTTTTGCACAAAGAGCAGAAATTAAGCAGCCAGGAATGAATTCATCTGGGTTCTGCTGCTGCTTTTCCTTGCATGCCCAGCAGTCAGAAGGGAAAAAATCTTAGTGATTTAAAGCTGTGGATCTCTGACAATGTCAATGCTTTATTCCTGAATGTTATGTTGAATACATGGACTGAAGGAGTTTCTTCACCTGAAGATGATCCCTGACTCTGCCCAAGGCTGTGCTGGCTCATTTTCGCACCCGACAGATGGACCAAATAATCAGGTAAATAATTGTTCTGTATCAGATTGGGAGGTTGATTGCTGTTCTTGACATAAGATTTTACTAGGAATTGGTATTTTAAATCTTATGAAATGGAAGGATAAAATGGCACCTGAATCCTCAGCAGTTTGAGGGACAGTTCCCAAATCCTTCTCAGTGCCCTTTCCCAGTAAATATTTGAGAGCTGTGACAGGTCAGGGGTGCTTGAGCAAGCAGAGCCTCACAAAGGTGTGCAGGGCTTGCTCTGAAATGTCAGTTCTGTTTGGTGCAGCTTTTTACTGGGCTGACTGGTGCAGTTAAAAGTGATTCACATCCTGATCATCAGCTGTGTTTTTCTTTCCTCAGGTTTCAACTGCCCACAATTAAAGGTAATAAATTAGAAAGAAGATGAGGAAGAGCTGCAGCAGGACTCTGGAGGTAAAGGTGAGGTACTGGGTGTGGGCTGGTGGCTGCTGGACTTGTCAGGGACTTCCCAGCCAGGGCTCTCTGGTTTTTATTTTACAGCTGAGGCAAAGAAACTTCAATACTGCAGAAAGGTCAGTCAAAACAAGACAGTTTTCTCCTTTTCAGGGCAAAACAAGACTCTGCATTCTGGCAGATAAAGACAAGGCCAAATGTATATTGTTGTAATTTATAAAGTAAATAGTGTCTGCCTTTTTTATAATTTGTTCCTAGAAAAAATGTAGAAGTCTTGGTGAACCTACTTGAAATTGAGGTGGGAAATGAGCTAAAGTAAAATGCTTCTAACCAGGATTTACAGAGCTGAGTAAATGAGAAAATGTTTTTCTGTAAACTCCAGCAGAAACCACATTAGGTAAATCAGTTCCAGTTCCACAGCAAAGAGGGGACAGCTGAGCCCACAGTAACAGGTACTTCATAGTAAAAAATACTAAATTTGCTTTTTAAATACATATGGTTAGAAAACAAAACAAGCCTATAAATAAATAGCCATATGCTTTATCTACTAGTCTAATTCAGCTTTTTGACAATTGCTTTGTGTTTTCTGTGAGTACAAAGTGTAGTTACAGCCTCTGCTCTGTAGCATTTACAGTGTCTGGTGACCTTCAGATTCTTTGAGGAGCTGTCCTTGTCCCCAGGACAGAGAGCTGGCTGGCCTGACCAGCAACCTGGGCTTTTTGTAAGCAGGCTGCAGCTTTCCTGGCTGCCCCAGGATGGTGTTTCTCCACTGGGATGGATCATCTGGATTTGAAAAGAGCATTTGCCTGATGGTGGCCTTTGCCATGGAATTGTCTCACCACGCCCAGCAGCTCCTGGTCTGAGCCCTGTCCCTCCTTAAGGGAGTTCCCTGTGCTGTGCCCTGGAGTGGAGGTAACACAGGTTGGTGTCACTGCTCAGGAAATCCATGGCTGGGATGAAACATCAGGAACTGTGGCCATTAATAACTCCCTTTTCTGCTCTTTGTAGCTTCATCTGAGCTGTGGGAAACCCTGGCCCTGGTGGGAGCACAAGGAGCACCTGCACCCAGACACCTGCACAGGTAACTCTGATGGCATTGAACAAACATGGTGCTGTATGTTCTTTTTATGTTTAAGATCACCAAAGGTGAAAAGTGTTCTGCTGACAATGTAACTAAAATTATTTATTGCAGTGCCACTGTCCCATGGCAGGAGCAGGTAAGCTCTGAGTGTAGAATGTACCTTTTATTCACTGCTCTGCAGAAAAGGGAGTTGCTTTAGAATCTGTTTTAGAATAATTAGTGAATGCAGAGGGGCAAGGCACTCCTCATTCAAATGAGGGTATTTAACTAATTAAAGCCAGGCTGAAGGGAGGACCAGGCTGGTGAAACTGCAGGCCCATCTCAGCCTGGACACACTCAAAGAGCAGCAGCAGGAACAGGTTTCACTTGTGGCTATTTTGCCCAGTCCTGAAGAGCACGAGGCCAGCTGGACATCCCTCAAGCATTACCTGAGGGAGTTCTGGCAGCAGCAGCCAGAAAAGGGCACCAGCTCTAATTCTTCACTTGTAAAGATTCATGGAGAGGAACAAGACACCACCTACACCCCCCATCCAGCTATACACAAGATGTTTCCAGGACAGACAGACAATGATCCAGAGAGTTAGATTTGGGTTTATTTCATGGTTACAGGTAGCCTCCAGCATTCTTTCCCCATTAAACATTGCCTAGGGTCTACAGTATCTGGGAACAGAAAGACATAGCTGCAGCAGGAAAGCAAAGCAAGAACCCCACCATAAAAGAGCACCTTTGGATTGCAGCATTGCAAACTTTCCCTGTGAGTCTCTGCTGTGTTGCTCAGACAACTACTGAATCATGAACACCAAATCAGTTTGAAAGAATTTCTGTGGTCCTTCAAGGAATGGAAATTGTAAATGGCAGGTTGGTCTGATAAGGAAATTTCATCCATTAGTTATTTTCATACAAAGTTCTTCTATATAAAAATATACCAAGTTCTTGAAAATTTGAAGCACAGCAAATAAATACTTACAGCTGGTTTGGGGCTGAAAATACATCACCACTGAGGTCAGAAACATTCTCTAAAATGACCCAGCCCTTCACTGAACTGGGTCCTGCTGGCATTTGGCAGGTCAGAAGCTGGGTTTGATGTAAGTTTTGTCCTTTGTGTCCGAGCTTCCCAGACAGAGG
Organism: Peucedramus taeniatus; assembly: GCA_013400575.1. NCBI lineage: Eukaryota > Metazoa > Chordata > Aves > Passeriformes > Fringillidae > Peucedramus > Peucedramus taeniatus. The sequence continues at coordinate 134,266 of WBNO01023649.1, read as the reverse complement.
CAGGTGTAAGGTAAGGAGCAGTTCCCAGTGAGGTATTTCTGAAGTTCCCATGCAGCCCGTGACTCTGCACTGAAAGCAGCTGTGGGAGGGGTGGGACTGACATCAGGGTCATTCCCACTCTCAGCATGAAGAGACAGAACATGGCTACAAGGACGAAGAGGAAAAGGTTTCAGGTGTTTTCCTTTTGTCTCCTAGACTGCCTCAGGACTGGCTGAAGAACAGGAGCTAGTCAGGAACAGCTGAAGTCCACAGAGAGACAGCATCCCACTCTTCCCAGGGAAAAGTGAGTCCTTAATGTTTTCCCAGCCTTCCTCACTATCAGACTGAACCTTTTTTTTGGATGCAGAAGAGCAGAAAGTAAAGCAGTTTCAGTGGTTGTAAACTCCTTGGAGCAGCTCTGAGGGCTCAGAGGTTTCTCTCATTCCTAAAAGGAACAAGCAGCTTGTTAGAAGAAATACACAAACCTGTTTCTGTTATGAAACAGAACTGCCTCCTATAAAGCATCTCATTTAATTACCTACTTGTTTTCTCTTGTACCGTGTCCAAGGGGACCAGTGAGCCTTTTCTCTCTACCAAACACTTTTTTATTTCTCTACTGATGTTTCATTGCTTGACATTTCACTAGATTGCAATGCACCTGGGTGAGCTTTAGGGATCAGTAATAAAACTCTGTTCTTTGCCAGTGCCCTGAGCTTTTTCCTTTTTTAATCCTGCTGCAGGCAAGGTGCCCTTCAGGGACATGCCAGGTGTGTTACCTGCATCTGCCCAGGCTGTCACAGAACTGTCCCCTGGCTGTGCCCCTTCATGGTTGTGTCCAGGTGCTGCTGTGACCTTGTGCCTGCAGCCACCACCATCCCTGCTTGGCCCCCCTGCCATTTCTCCAGCCTTTACCTTGTAGCCAGTCATTCCTCCACGAGCCCTGCCTGTGAAATAAAGTAAACAGAAATAACTTCTGCAGCCCTGTTTTCTATTTTTACTCTGAATCACTCCTTAAAATGTCACCACTCTTCTGCATTCCTGGGTTTGTCACTGCCCTGGCTCAGGGTGAGTTTCAGGGATGTGGTGCTTTGTATGTTTTAGTAATGGCTTGGAGTCATTAATGCTTCTAATGCAGAGGAGCACAGCCCTCCCAAATCCCTCCTCACCTGAGAGCACAGCAGGACACAGTCCCTGCCTACCTGCCCAGTACAGCAACACCCCGGGGCCGGTGTTAGAGCAAAGCTGCTGCTTTTGTTCAGGGTAATTACGTGCCAGAGAAAACAACAAAAGGTTTTATTTGTACCACACCCACCGATTACTGCCTGCTCCCAAGAGCCAGGACAGGTCCCTGGCTGCAGTCAGTCACTTTGCTTTTCGCAGTTAAATTACCACGAGGGCATCTCTGAGCTCTCACTTTGGGTAATACTTGCTTTGAAGTTCAATGGAACACTTAGGGATTGCAGAGGGAACAGTCCATCTCCAGCTAAACTTACGTGTTTCCAGATCTCTCCAGTCCTCTCAATTACAATCGTTTGTGATTTATTGACAGGTGATGTGACCTTGTAGTCATCAGATAGGAGACCCAGAATAGGATACTGATTCCTGTACCTGTAGAGAGTTGAACAGGTTGCTTAACAGAGCCTGAACAAAGGAAAGCCCAAGGGATGTGTTTTTAAAAAAGGTGAATAATATGTTACTTTTTAGTGATGATGGCTGTCACCCCAGGGGACTGACTGCCCGAAAACTTCTCATGCTTCAGTCTGAAGAGCTCCTGACAAAACCAAAAGCAAACAATGATGTGAAGTAATGTTTTTTGAAGTATCAGTTCCCTAAAGCCACAACAAAATATTCGAAGAAATTTGTCTCAACAGTCTGAATGAAAATCTGCCCTTCCAGAAGGCTGGCAGAGGAACAGCATTCAGTTAGAACAAATCCTAGCCCCCATTCCTGAGCTAGGGGAGGACAAGGGACTTCCTGGTAAGGTTCCACCTACTCAGTACACAGAGGCTTAAACACAAAAACCCTTAGAAGAGAAATAACTTGTATTATTTTACCTCTTGCTGTTGTTTAATAAAAGCCTCTTTGTCCTCCAGCAGCGATGTCAGTTCGTGCAGCCTCATTTGCAAGTCACTGTTGCTCCCCTCTCTCCTGGTTATGTCCTGCTGGAACTGGCACAGCTGGGACTGCAGAACAAGGCAGGAGCTCTCAGGTGTGGGGGCTCTGGGCAGGGCCCCTCAGCACCCACCCAGGGCTTCAGGGTGGCATTTCATTAACACCATCAACAGTGAGACCCAGGGAGTTTCAGGTCAGGAGGGTGAACCACTCACTAAATTCAGAAAGTGCTAATTGGACTGAATTTTACCCAGTTAATTTAATGATTTTACAGTTCTCAAGCTAAACCAATATTGAACCAGCTGAATTGGCTTCCAGAGTTGGAGACTTTTACCACTGTTTTCCATGAGAGACATTTCCTACATACAGAAGTGACTGGGATTTTTTTTTTTTTTGTTTCCTATTAAGCATATTTTGACTGATTTCTTATGTTATCAGGGCACACAAAATATCCCTTTAGGACAGCTCACTAATCAGAGGTTGATCTCTAGTTTCTTCATGTAAAGAATGGTTGAGTTTTTTAAAAATCACAGTTTTATGTTCTACTATAAAGGTTTTAAACCACCAGCAGTGTCTATGAGTAAAGTAACTGCACAACCAGAAGACACCCAAGAAGTGCCTGTGGTAGATCTGTGCTGCTGTAAGTGCAGGAGCAGCTGTTCCTGCACACAGCCAGCAGAGCCCCTTACCCTGAGGCTGCGGATCTCCCTGTCCTTGTCCTCCCTCAGGTTGTTGATCATCTCCACGTAGCGGCTGGAGAGCTCGTCTGTCGTGGTCTGCAGGGTCGGGCTGGAGCAGCTCTGCAGCAAAAAACCCAATTTTATTTTACAAAGAGAGCTTTCAGCATTGGTTTGCCTACACTGATCCCTCTGAGTCTGGGACTCAGCTACTGCTCCCAGCCAGGTGAGCCCTCACCTGCAGCTTGAGGCTCTGGATCTCCTGCTCCAGGGCCCTCCTGCTGTACTCCAGCTCCTTCAGCTGGCAGTCCTTGTCACCCTCGCTGAGCCGCAGCGACAGGAGCTGTTCCTCCAGCGAGCGGCATTTGGCAGTGCTGTCCCTGAGCCCTTGCTGGAAAGCACAGGGGGAATGAGCACCTGGAATTCCTCAGGGGAGGAAGAGCATCACACACACAGCAGGAAGCAGTCACTCAGAGTACCCAAAAGTCAGCAAACTGCCCCCATTTTGGCTGCCTGCAATGACACTGGAAATGTTTCTTGATTCACCTGCTGCTGACGATTGTTCTCCCTCAGAGAAGCCAGCATTGTTTCATATTCTTTCACTTGAGAATCCTTAAAAGCCAAATCCTTCTTCAGCAAGACATTGTCAGTTTCCAGCTTCTGCAGGACACAAGTCAAAAGTTTAGTCAAAAGCTGCAATTTTTCAGTAAACTCGTCCCATAAAGTGCAACACAGTCATTAATAAAGGGATGTTTTAGAACTGAGAGAATGCTCAACTTCCTTGAAAGTTTTGGGTTTAGGTACATAGCACACACTATAGTGCCTGTGGCTTTGTGCTGGGTGAGCACTGGGATCCTGGACACTGCCCTTCCAGTCTGTCCCAGGAGCAGTTTAAATAGAAGCCAACAAAAAACCCCAAACAAACAAAAACCACCCCAAAACTAAGCCCACTGCGCACACTCCTTGTTCTATGCTCAAGTTCAAACTCTTCTCCCTCAACTTTGCATTTTCCAGGACAATGCTGTGACATTCCCAGTGGTGCTGAGCACTTGGGCTGGTGTGGGAAACATTGCTGCTTCCCCAACAGCAATTGTCTGCTGCCTGCATCCACAGCCACAGGACTGGGGTGGCTGAAGGCCAGAGAACCTGAGGATCTGCCAAAGCCACCCGTGTCCATCCAGCCCAGAGAACCTCAGGGGCTGCCAAAGCCACCCGTGTCCATCCAGCCCAGAGAACCTCAGGGGCTGCCAAAGCCACCCGTGTCCATCCAGCCCAGAGAACCTCAGGGGCTGCCAAAGCCACCCGTGTCCATCCAGCCCAGAGAACATGAGGGGCTGCCAAAGCCACCTGTGTCCATCCAGCCCAGAGAACCTGAGGAGCTGCCAAAGCCACCCGTGTCCATCCAGCCCAGAGAACCTGAGGAGCTGCCAAAGCCACCTGTGCCCATCCAGCCCAGAGAACCCGTGGGGCTGCCAAAGCCACCCGTGTCCATCCAGCCCCTCAAGGCACTGACAGAGCAGCCACTGCCACCAGCACAGCCACAGCCTGGAATGCCAGCCCTGGGCTCCTGCTGCCAGCTGGGAGCAGAGGGATGAGCCGTGGGCAGTGAGGAGCAGGACTCACCCCCAGGTCATCCTGCAAATGGCAGAGCTCCTCCCGCAGGTTCTTGAAGGTGGAAAGCACAAGTCTCAGGGATTTGTCCGATGTAGCTCTCATCTGGGAGGGAGAAATGAAAAGGATAATTGGGATTAATTAGGCAGCTTTGTTTACAATATGCCTGACAAGAGGTAGAACAGAAACTGCTTTGCAGCTGACAGTAACTTCTAAAACCACTGCACGTCCTTTGAAGTGCCCACAGTTTCTACAGGAAACATTTTCCTTGCACTTTGTTCTGCAAATGCCAGTGTTGAATTTCTGCCTTGTAACACAGTACAACCTTGTTAAAATGGAAGGAACAACAGGGTAAGGAACTGCCTTTGTACACCAATAAATGTGTTAATATTGTACAATTATTATTTGAGCTTTAAAAGGTTTGTGCTTACACTAATTTTTAAAAATGACTGCCCTGCCTGAAAAGGCACAGAGGAATGAGTCATGTTTGAGATCTGGCAAAGCTTTGGGCTCAAGGATGAAGGAATTTAATTAACATTTTTAAAAAATTAAAAAAGCTCATACAGCCAACTCCTCCCTTTAAAAGGAAAAAGATCCCAAAGATGAAAGGAATCACCTGGATGAAAGAGAAAACCAGAAGTGACCACAAGCCAACATTGTTCTCCTTTGGAATGTTAATTTTGATGCCTCTAATAGCTGTGTATTGATTCAGATGAAAATATAAATTGTTGCATTTCATGATACATTTATAATATTTAAAAGAAGAAAAATAGACTTTGAAAGGACACACAAAATAACTCCTCAAGCTGTAACTCTCCTGGAAGGGCTGAATATTCTGTGCAAAAGCTGTGTTTTTTTCCTGGCCAGACAAAAGTGAAACCCTCCTGTGTGTTCCCTTAACTTGGAGCTCTCATGCTCTCTATCCATATGGGGATTGGCCCTTGCACAGTTTTTTATCCCCACTGGTGCCATGGTGTGACTGAGGCTTTATTCCTAGTGTAACTCACCTTTTTGTTTGTTTCTTAATTAAAGTGGAATTTCACTTTTGCCTTATGGTTTTGTTGGTTTTATTGTGTAATACACTATAGAGTAGTTTGAAAGAAGGAATTGAGTCAAATGGTGAAATTTAGACTATAAAAATGTAAGTAAAACCCCACTCAGCAATTGCTTAGTGCTAGAGGTTGCTAAATCCCAGAGGTGCCATGTGCTTCTCCAGTGGAATTCTCTGTGTCCTTACAGGAGCCTCTGGGCATTCCCAGCTCGGGATCCTGGGCTGTGCAAACCCTTCCCTCCAGCTGTCCTGGTGGCCAAGGGGTCTGAGAGCACCCTGGGTGGGTCCTGACAACACCTGGCTCCCCAAAAGCCATTTTGGCTGCATTTTATAATCACAGCTGTGAGGATGTAAAACCAGCTGGACACAGACAACAGGAAATGCCTGTTCCAGGTTTTTCACCTGGAGCTGAACCAGCCTCCCAGGACAGTGTGCCAGCAAGAGGCCAAGGAATATCTGGGGGTTGATGTGCATCTTCCTTGTAAGAGAAGCACAGAGTAATTCCAGTTGGAAGGGATGGGGAGCTCAGAGCAGGGCAGCTGCAAACTCAGGCCAGGCTGCTCCTTCTCAACCTCATTCCAATGGAATTTTTTTTACCAGGAAGTGATTCCAAGGTGCAGCTCCCAGGCAGGATCACCCTCCCCCTACCTGAGAGAGCCCAGATCAGGACACTCCTGCTGAGGCTGCTCTGGATCCTGCTCTGACACACCTGCCTGGCAAAGGCAGCTCTGAGTGCTGAGCTGGGCTTTTGGCATCCAACAGCAAACAGAACCATTCCTCTTGTGGTTCAGGTGTAAAGGGTTTTGTCCTCCTGGGCTGGTTCTTCAGCCATGGGGTTGGGCTGGGAGCAGGTGGGATTCAGGCTCTGCTTCTGGGTTTTCAGCACCTCTATTTTTGTTTGGCTTTTAAAGTAAAGCCTTAATACACAACACAGAAAGATGAAAGGTCTCTGTTCTCCTGTCAGTGGTCAAAAACCAAGACAGTTTCCAGTGAAACTGCAGGAAAGCCCCAGTAGAGCTCTGTTTAAAATACACAAGTGGACTGTGGGTCCATGTGACACTTCTTTAAAGCCACCATTCCACTCCCCTCACTCTAGAAACAGTGGGGTGAGGGAATCCAGAGTGAAGGGTGTTATGTACCAAGACCCTCCTGTGTGTGAGCCAGTTCCCACTGCTCCCAGCTCCTACAGGCTGCCAAGCTCCCATACCTGGAGGAGATAACGAATCTGCTGCTTTGTTGCTTCAGACAGTCCTTTGGGAATTAATTCTTCAATATCTTCAGTCTAAGCAAAGAAGGGAGGAAAGGGGAGACATCTTGATTAAGAATTTTGCCTGGTAGATTAGTAATGTGGTTTCTTCATTAATTACATAGCTCTGCTATGAAAAACATCCTTAGTACAAGGCAAAAATAGATCAAAGTCTATTCAGAAAACTTCCAGAGTCTTTTATATGTGGGGCATGTACAAAGTGAGATAAAGTGAGACATGAAGCATATATTCAAATCCTTAAATTCAACATTTAAAAGCAGTAGTCAAACCAATCCTCTCAGGGATTAACAGCTGATGCTACAACTCCCAGCAGTTTATGGTGGGGCAAAACCTCATGTTTCTCAATGGGCTGCCAGTAAACCCCAGATGACCACCATGAGATGCTGCCAGGATTCAGTGGCATTTGCTTCCTGCAGGTGAACCCTGGACAGGTATTTCTGCCCTATTCACACTGAATGCCTTCAAAGGTGCAGCACCTGCTGCTCAGCAGCAGCTTCACTGGCCCAGGAGTGACTTGCAAAAAACACACTGTAAAAATACAGGTACCTGTGCAAGTCATTTCCCAGTGAAACCATTACTGGAACAGCAGGAGAGACTTCCAAAATTTGACTCTCATGCTGGAATAATGCAAATTCTTGACGTTTTCTTTCAGTATTATCACATTTGCAAATACCTGCCTGGCACTAGTTTTCAGGTTCTGAATGTTTTTACCAAGCAGGAAGCATTAATTAACAAAGACCAGCCTCTTTCATTTCAACTGCTTTGGCTTTATTTGCTTGAACTCTCCCCCAGCAGTGCCAGGGACAGCCTGGGCCTTACCTGGCACGTGAATTCGATGTCGTGGTTCCTGTAAAACACAAAATCCACAGATCTGTTAACTCAGAGCTGCTTGAGAACTTCCAGGATTCAGGCCCATATTCACCACTGAAAGATTATCTGGACCATGCAGAGCAAGGAAGGGACTTTCTCAGCTGAAGAGTCATTACCTTTCCTCTGTGGAGGAATTCCTGGGGAGACTGGAGTCCTACAGCAGCATTGCAAACACAGGCTGACTATCCCCAGTCCTTTGGGCACTTATCCCAATTATGGGCAGTTAATCCAATTACTCCCTTAATTGCCTGGGTAATGGTTTGCCCACAACTCTGCTGCAATTCCCTGCCCTCCCCCCAGTGTTGACTCTGCACTCTCAGGGTTTCTGTGATGGTTAAATTCCCTTCTCCCCTGCTACTGGACCACTTTCCTTATTCAGTGACCCTGGAAAGCACCAGACAAGATCTGGAGTGAGGGGGAAGAATGAGGGTGGTGGGAGGGAAGGGGGGAAGGTTGTGCAGGGCACTGCCTGCTGTAACTCTCATTTCTTGCCACAGATGGTCTGCAGGGCTCTGCAGAAAATGTGCTTAATGTTCATTTGGGTGTAGAGACTGAGCTTTATGCCTGGTGGTGGCTGTCCTTTAATCCATGACACATCATCACAACAGGACAGATGAAATTTGGACATTTGGGTTGTTTCTTCAGGACACAGCAACAGAATTGTGTCATGAAATATATGTCAGAGTGTGCTGTAAGCTCTTGTTTGCTCAATGTAGAGACACAATTCTTAAGCACCAAATTCAATAAATTTCCTTGGCTTACAGCATTTCTATGTCCTCAGTTACTTTCAAATCAGATGAATGTGTAAAACATCGAGTCAATTCCAGCTGTCAGGAGGAAACAAGGAGTACAACCAATTCACAAACAACACCGTCCCTGTCAGCTGTGCAGTGCTGATGTCTGGGACACAGGAATAGCAGAGGCAATACCTTGTCCCAATCTTCTCCACGTGCTGCAGCAGGCAGCTGTACAGGTCGCTGCTCTTGCGGTGCAGCTCAGCCAGCAGCTCCCCGAAGAAGCGACAGTCCAGCTGCTCGGGGCTGTCCTGGGGGCAGCTCACCTGGCACAGACAGGCAGAGCATCAGAACAGGATCCCTTCTTTGGGATCAAAGCTGAATGTGAAAATGCTACAGGTAGGATGGATTTGGGTCTGGCTGCTCTTAGCAATTTTCAATTTATTTACGCTTTTTCTGGTAGTGAGTCTTCCGTGTCTGCTGGTTTTCAATGAACTGTACTGAGAGGAATGACTTCCTTTAGAACAACAAGAACCAGGCAAAGTCCTGCTTCCACAGCAGTGTCCTCAGCTCTAGGAGAACATCAGCCCAAGCTAAGTGTCCTGAGCTGGTTGATGGGAGTGTCCAGCTCTGGAAGGTTCTGCACAGATCTGACACCAAGGTCCCCAGGGTGTTTGTCTTTGTCACCCAAACACTGACTGGGTGCACAGGAGGGACCTGCTGCTCTCCCTCCCCAGCTGCACTAACAAGCTGCAGGTACACCAGGAAGCTCCTTCTTTGCTTCCACTGAATCTGTGTCAACAACTTTTGCATCAAATTGAAATACATTTGAAGCGCTGGTTGATCAGCACAGGAGGAAAGGAACCCTGAGCTGATGTTATGTGTGTTTCCTCCCAAAGCAGAGGCTGTGCATTCCTCAGTCTTTGTGTACAGACTGACAGGTGAAACCCGACTGAATTGATGGGTAAAGAAAAGCAAAACCAAACAGCCCCCTGAAACTGAGCAGAGTTAAACACCACGGGCTCATCTCAGTCAGGGCACACCTGAGCACAGCAAGAAACACAACTCCTCAAACAGCCTTTCCCCCCCAACAGCACGTGAGAAAGCCTCAGACAGTCCCAGGCAGACACACACAGACCCTGCTCAGTGACAAGGCTGTGGTGCTGAGGGTCCTGCACAAACCTCTGGACGCTGCAGAGCCAAAGAGCCGCTCATTGCCGGGGTTTTGTACCTGCCCAAGAACAAACCGCGCCGAGAACAAAGCGCGGAGCCCTCACCAGCTCGGGGGGGGCCGTGCCCCTCCTCACGGGGTGTCCCCGGCACTCGTCGCTCCCCGGGCCCGGGCCCAGCTCGCAGGGACTGCCCGTCTGTGTCTGCTGGCACTGCTGGGTGACCGGGGGCGGCGGGCACGGCTGGCACTGCTCCGCCGGGCACACCTGGAACTGCCGCTCCTGGCACAGAAAGGAGCTGTTAGAGCTGGGCCCTGCACGGATGGAAATGCCCCTGCTGGGACAGAACATGACCCATCAGTGCTGGGCCCTGCATGGATGGAAATATCAGTATCAGGAACAGCGTGGCCAATAGGAGCAGGGAGGTCATTCTTCATTCTTCCCCTGTACTCAGCTTTGGTGAGGCCACACCTTGAGTGCTGTGTCCAATTCTGGGCCCCTCAGTTTGGGAGGGACGTTGAGATCCTTGAGCGTGTCCAAAGGAGAGCAATGAGGCTGGAGAGGGGCTTGGAGCACAAGCTGTATGAAGAACGACTGAAGGATCTGGGGTTGTTCAGCCTGGAGAAAAGGAGACTCAGGGGTGACCTCTCCTCACCTTCCTGAGGGGTGGCTGTGTCTCTTTCTTTGGGCAACAACAGACAGAACAAGAGGACACAGCCTCAAGCTGGGCCAAGGGAGATACAGGCTACAATTAAGGAGGAAGTTCTTCACACAGAGAGTGGTCAAATACTGGAATCATCTACCCAGGGAGGTGGTGGAGTCACCATCCCTCGATGTGTTTAAAAAGAGACTGGATCTGGCACTTGGTGCCATGATCTAGTGGAGGTGTCAGAACATGGGTTGGACTCGATGATCTTAAAAGTCTCTTCCAACCTAGAAATTCTGTGTGTGATTCTGTGTGAAATGCCCCTGCAGGGATAGAAAGGGTCAGTGCTGGGCCCTGCACAGATGGAAATGCCTCTGCTGGGATAGAACATGACCCATCAGTGCTGGGCCCTGCATGGAGTGGGAGATCAACATCAATAGTGAATGAAATGTGGCAGTGGTGGTGGTGGTTTTGGATGTTTTAATAATCCAAATTAAATTGCTTTTATACCTAACAAGTTTGTAATTCACCAATTTTCCTTCCAATTCTAGTAGCTGCCAGTGAGAAGCATGGGTGAAAAACCTTTCCCAAGGTGGATGTCCCACTACACATGAAAATTTCCTTAGAACTCTGCTCCTGATTTGATCTAAATCTAAGCATAGCTCAGGTAACAAAAACCAGAGGTAAAACTAGGGTTTCCAGGGCTAAACTCCACAATTTTTTATTCTTTTCTTTGCATGTCATCTACAGAAAGAAAGAAGCTGTTATTTATAAAATTACAATATTATAGCTACTCCTTACGAAAATAAGAAAAAAACCCAGAACCAACCCAGGAACATCAATTTCCTGCTACCAATTCAATTTTCTTTTTGCAATAGGTAATATAAACACCCAACTTACTTGGAGGGGATTTAATAGCTCATATTTTCTTATTGTTTTTTCATAGATGACATTATTTCCAGGAGAGAAACTGGCCCCTCTAAGAAAAGGGGATAATGGCTCCTGTAAAACACATAAATAAAAACATCCATAAATCTTGTCAAACAGCAAACTCAGGATTAGTGTAATTCTGACGTAAAAATAGATAATTTAAAGATATGTGAGATGTCCTTGAGGATGTGAACATGTGAGTGTGTGTCCATTTGGAAACAAAGTGGCTGTGCTTGCATAGGGACTATGTGAAATAAATACAGTAGAAACAGTTAGTAATTAATCAATATTAATAAAGACTTAACTGCTGAGAGGTGGGAGCCTGAGTGGCCATTCTGCAGTGTTTTCAGTCCCTCAAAATTCCATCTCTCACCCTCAGAGGTGTGAGCTGTGTGCTCTCAGAGTGTTTATCATCCCCCGTGGAGGAGCTGAGTCCAGCAGAGTTTCCCTACCTGATCCGGGTTCTCGATAATGATCCTGCGGATGGTGCCCTGCAAGGAGGAAAAAAGGTTCAGGGATTACTGCACTTCAACCTCTAACACCTTTTCTAGCAGAGCTCAGGCCTTCACAGATTCCCAAAGCAATCTGATAATGGACATTGGCTGTAAATACTTTGGGATCCACTGGCCACAATCACCTGGAGATGTTTTAAACCCAGGGCCTTCACACCCCAGAGGAATTGGTCCATGTGCAGCACAGCAAGACACAATCCATCACTGCATTTTAAGAGCTGGGTTTTTCTCAATCCCCTCTTTGCAGGACTGAGGGAATTAGTCCATATTTTCTGTAAGTGCAGCAGAACAGGCTACAAATCAAATCTGGATGAGGCTTCCTGGATTCCATGTCCCTGTTCCAGTTCATCTCTTTTATTTTTGTTTTCTTCATGTTACACATCAAACTCAGCTGGTGTAGATGGAGATGCATCATACTGTTTTTGCTTCACCAAGGCATGAAAATTTGGATTTTGCTTAAACTCAGAAGTGAGCAGGTAGATGAACTGCCCAACAACCCCCTGGGTCACATCCAGTGCACACAACTCCACAGCTGCCACCGATGGGAATGATGCCCACATGGAGCATCTGCAATGAAAAATGAGATGTGCCTCTCTAATTTACAAAAATCTGTCCCTGGCAGCAGCTTTGTTTTCAAATAGATTTCTTCAGGTTTTGCCCCAGCACTGTTTAGGAGCAACTGCAGACACTGTCCTCCACCAGTTCTAACAAATCACACATTGCTTCAACCCTTCACATCCACGTCTTTACCCAAACAAGCAGAGCTCCCACTGAACCCAATCTAAGGACTGAGCAATTTGTCAGTTTGCAGCACACTGTTTATCCTCCCTCACAGCACAAACCTCCAATTTTCATAATGAATCATTTCTTCCCCAAAGCCAGGGGGAAGTTTATGTTGCTGCAGTTCAGTCTCAGCCACATTCTCAGCCAGGTGAGAGCAGCTCTGAAGTAGGTCAGGTCTCTTGTCAACTGTTGCATAAGTTTAGGAAGCCTGGAGCAGTTTTCCAAAACCTCTCAAGAGTGAATCATAACAACATCAGGAAAGAGAAACAAAAGTAGAAAATAAACTGATTTTACAGCAGTCAGAGTAATTAGGAAATTTCAAAATAAAACTGCTGCAGAAACTGGGGAGCTGCTCAGTACAGCTGCCACCCCATGTGCCAGCAGGACTCTGGGGACACAGCACAGAGAGACAGCACAAAGAAGTGGAACATGTAGCCCAATCCTACACCACCAACACCTGCAGAACTGGAACTAAAATGTGAAATGCTCAGCACAGGAATGGCCACTGTCCTTCCTTCAGCCCAGTCTCAGAGCAGGCACAGCCCAAGCCTGGTGTCTGTGAGGGGCACACAGAGCTGTGACACCAGAGAGCTGTGGGACAGCAGGGACTGCTTCATCCCAGCACAGGGACAACACATGGCCATTGTGTGACACTAAACAACAGCCTTGCAATTCGCTGAAAGGCTGGACAAACGTGCCAGAACCAACTCAGAGTCTAGAGAGGATAGCACATCCAGGGTGTCTCAGAGGAATAAACCCACAGCAGAGGAGTCTGGAGCATTTTAAGTTGAAACAGACCTTTATAATATTCTCATTGTATATGCAATATTATACAAAACCTAAGAATGTTTTGCCTGGATAAAATTATGCTTATTTCTGAGATACCCAAACTCTTTCATTTTCAAAGAACTTGAAATTTGCCTGCCCTTTCTCCCATTCCAGCCAAGCAGGCTGGACTGGCACAGGCTGGGAGTGTCTGTGCCAGCCTGGATTGCCCACACACAGCTCGGGGCTCTGCACAAGGAGGTGCCACCTCCAAGGCCTCTGGAGCTGTCCCCCAGCAGTGGGACACTGCCATGGAAAGGGATCTTGGGCTGTTTCCATTTTCCAGCATTCCCAAGGAGCACAGCTCAGGGTGCTCTCTCCAAGCAGTCAGAAGATGCAGCATTTTCTAACTGGGAGAAGGTGGGATTCCAAAGGGAAAGCCCAGTGCTGTTGTGCCTTTGGGATTCATGACAGCCTGGCCAGTCAGTCTGGGTCTGCTTTACAGAATCACAGAATGGTTTGGGTTGGAATGGACTTTAAAGTTCTTCCTGTTCCAACCCCCTGCCATGTGGCTTATAAGGAGAATTTTAAAAGGTAACTCTAAAACTTCCATTTTGCTAGTCTTTAAGATTTTTAAATTTTAATTTTAGAATAAGCATTTGATAGATTTATGTAGAGTGCCAATTTTATATAGAAGCAATCAGTCCAGTCCTTTTTTAATTTCAACAGGTTACCCTTGGCTTCAGCCAATCCACAGACAAAAGTGAGAAGTTCATCTATGTCAAAGGCCTTTATCCACAACACATTGTCTTGCTAATTACAAGCAATCCAGTCATCTGCTCATAATTTATGAGTTCCAGTTGGCAGGTGAAATGGGGAAATGGCACGCAGTGTTTGAGGCTGTTACAACACAGACCAACCTTAAAGCTGGTTAATATTACACCATTTTCATGGGAGCCCTTTGCATGCCACAGAACTGAGCCCAGCCACACAAACACCTGACTCCCAAAATTCTCACATGGACAGAGAACCTCTACAAAGCCTGTCAGGGTTTTGCCCTCTGCAAACATTTTGTATGTGCCACTTCATAAATTATCTTTTCATGACCATGGAGAAGGGATTCATACACATAAGCCACACTGGAAGAGAATTTATTCCAAACACTTCTCATTTAGATCAAGCAGAGCAAAATTTGCTGTGAATTACTCCAAGGACAAAACAAACCATAAAAGTAAAAAAAAACAAACCTGAATCCTGAACCACAAAAAGCACCAGCACATGTGCTCTGTGCAAACAGCAATTTCAAATTCTCCCTCTCTCCAGCTTATTAGAAGTGTACATAAACACAAGAGCACAACCCAGCCACATGACTGAAGACTAGCACTGTGTCAACAGGGATGTTCATGTCTGTTGATGTTAATCCATACAAGCTCTGCAGAAACAAATTAAATATTGCTCAAAGACAGCCCTTTGCTTTAGCAGCAGTACAGAGCTGAAGCTGCAGCTCTGGGCTGCCACTAACCCCAAATTCTCCTGTTACAACAAACACAGATGGGAGTTTGGTATCGGTCCATTGTTCACTTTACATGGCCCTACACAATGGGCTCAAAGGGCAACTGATCCACTCTTTGGGAATGTCCTACACCCCTCCCAGGGCTTCTCAGAGGCAACTCCCATTCAGCACCAAGTGTGCCACTTCTGCCTCCTCCCAGCTGACTTCCCTGTTTGTTCCTGTTTTCTGCTTTAATAACTTCCTAATAATCTGTATTAGGCACCTTCCTTCTCCACCACTGAAACTGCAACCCACACAGAGCCTGACTGAGCTACACCCTCTTGTCTTTAAAGTCTCGTCCAGCAAAACACTTCAGCAAGAAATTAGTTTTCATCAGCAGGACGTAATGGATTCAGTGACTACAAGAGATGTTGAAAATTAAACATCCTCCATAGAGCAGCGACAGCATTTGAGTCTGTAATCCTTGCTCACGTACTCATCTAGGCAGAGGAAGCCTGGGACTGCAGTGTTTATGCCAATGAATATTTAATTAATTAACTGCAATTCAGACTATCACCCAGCCTAGCTGAGCAGATCACTTATCTGGGAGGTGAGAGACCTGTGTTTACACTCCTGCCCTACATTTTGCAAAAGAGGATTAGCAACTTGGATACAGAGGGAATGGTTCTGCCATTACCAACTCCTACAAAGCCATTATGATCACAGACTCGTTCGGGCTGGAGAAACTCACCAAGATCATCGAGTCCAACCCTTCCCCAGCACTGCCAAGGCCACCACTCGACCATGTCCTCAAGTGCCACAGCCACACATTTTTGAACACTTCCAGGGATGGTGAGTCCACCAATTCCCTGGGCAGTGTATTCCAATGTTTAACCATCCATTCCATAAAGAATTTTTTCCTAATATCCAACCTAAACCCCACTAACATAACTTGAGGCCGTTTCCTCTTGTCCTTGCACTAGCGCAGCTGCTCGCTCACTTCCCCGGATTTACATAAACCGTCCTTCAGAGGAAGGCAGCCCTCAAACTATGCAAATACTGCTTTGAAAGGAATTCAGATCTCGGTCTGTATTGGTCTTAATCCAGATCCTTTTGATGGGTAAATATAACATAGGAAAGAAAATTTGGTAAGAATTCATCTTGAAACAGATGTACACTGTCATTTGAGTACAGCCGAGTAATCCCATCGATGTTAATACAGCATTCTGCTGTATGAGGAAAAAGTAGTTTGAGAGTAAATTTTGCTCTCCTTTCTGGTTTCGCAGTCAAATCTGTTCTTAACCTATTGGTTTCTAGTTTTAATATACCATTTGCATGCGTTAAATTCCACCGATACTTTCAAGCCATGCCTTGGATACGCACACAACAAACCTGCTGAACTGCATTGGGAAGGCTTTCCAAGCCCGACTCCAGCACCTCAGTCGCAGACTTTATGAAGCGCCATCGATTCAAAGAGAACTAATAAGCACACAGGCTTCGAGCTCTATTTACATGAGCAGCCCCAAGTCAGCAGAGCCGCGCGGTGACATCGCGGCGTGGGAAGGGAGCAGCGCCTGCGGCGGGACCGGGGCTGGGCTGGGACAGAACCGGAGAAAACGGCGC
>WBNO01023649.1:104761-117489 GCA_013400575.1 Peucedramus taeniatus | reverse complement strand
CCTTGGGCGGGCCGCACCTGCGGGCGGGGAGCCCCGGCCCGACCCCGCCCCGGCACCGGCACCTGCCCGGAACGGGCTCCGCACCCGGTACAGCACCGCAGCCAAACATCACCCAGCGCTGGCAGAAAAGCTGTTCAGTAAAGCCCTTTGCCGTTCTCTTTACAGCGTGTGTAGGGGGAGTGTAAACCCATAGTTACCTGCTGCTCAAATGAACTTAAGTATTGTTTTCACGGCAGGTTATGAACTTGGCCCCAGAGCCTTTCCCAGCGGCAGGAGCCGCGGTGGCCCGGGCTCGCAGGAGGCTCTGCCTGGAGCAGCAGCTGCCAGGGCAAGGAGCGCGTTCTGTACCTGCATCCCCGCAGCGCACAGCACGGGCTGCCCGCAGTGACAGCTGATCTGAGCATCCCAGGCTGGTCTGGGTTGAAAGGGACCTTAGAGCCCATCCTGCTCCACCCTGTGACATGGGCAGGGACACTTTCCACTATCCCAGGTTGCTCCAAGCCCTGTCCCACCTGGCCTTGGACACTTCCACAGATGGAAAAGCCATAGTGGCTCTGGGCAACCTGTGCCAGGGCCTCACCAGCCTCAAAGGGAAGCATTTTTCCCATTTTCCTCTCTAATCCCACCCTCTGCCAGTGAGAAGCCATTCCCCCTTGTCCTGTCATTCCCAGCCCTCATCATTATGTATGGAATACCACACAGCTCTTATCTAGAAAGGATGGAGTTTGTTACTTATTCAAATCTCACTCTGCAGAGAAGAATGTGAACTTGGTTTCTCAATCCAGCATATTTTGAGTTGGATTCCTCTGGCAGCGTCAGGCAAGCCCTAACTGAGAACATAACTTTGTTCTGCAAGGTCATGTAGCAATAACATAATTGTAGAATCTTGTGTAATGAATATTCTTCTTAATGATAAACCTGAAATTCTTAATTTTGCCAGTTTTTTTCCCCTACATGCTTACTGTGCTATAAGGCCACATAATACAGTCAGTCACACAGAATAAAAACTAACTTCTATAGTACCATGCTAGGGCAAAACACCTCTGAGAGGATGGAGCAATTCCTTCTGCACTGTTCTGCACTGGCTGCTCACTGAAAGCTCTGTCTGTGAAATTAAAAAGTGCTCACCAAATCTGCTCAACAGGCTTTTGGAAAGGTATGGAATTTAGTGTGAGTGCCTACAACAATCTGGTATTTTAAGGCACTGTGACATCTGGAGACATTCATCACATATAAAAATTTCCCTTTTCCTCCAGGCATTAAACCCAAACAGACACCCTGCTTTACATAGGAGTGTTTATAAAAAGCACTTCAGGTAAATTCTATCCCACTGGTTACAAAGGAACAAAATGCAAAGAAAATCTTGTCATAGAACCTCATTCTTGTTTCACCAGCTTGGAAGAGCTGTTAGTGGCTCCTCACAATTTCCAAAAGAGCATTTCTTGGAAAGCAGTAAAATATGATCACAACAACCTCTGTTTTACACAGAGCATAAGAAAAATTTTTGTCCTTCAGTGGGAAACTACAGAAACTGCAGTAATACTCCTCAGGGGAGAAAAGGTGCTGTAATATAAAATGTGGAAACACTGTTGGTTTGCCAGCTCAGGAATGTTACCTGCATGCAGCACGTTGCTCTGCTTAATAAAGAAATTTCTACCAGGGTCAGCAGAAAGCAGGCCCCAAGTCATCCTGTTGTAATGGAAATAGGAACAGCTTCCGGAAGGCTTTGTAGATGTGGTGAGGATTATTGGAGTCATAAATAACAACAGTGGTAAGACATGCATGGTGATCTGTACCAGGTAATGAAAAGAGCCTCAAACAAAGCTGAATTTTAATGTGACCAAAATTCCATCCAAACCCTGGGACGGTGCTGCACTGTGGTGTGCAGGGTGTTACCTGCTGTGGAATTCTGGCTGTGACAGCTGGGGCTACAAGGAACAAAACTGCTTTGATATAAAATAGAAAAATACTCCCTTGGGAACACCAGGAACAGTGTTTACAACATTTATACTTACATTGTTTATGGGGTTGGGAAGCTCTCTAAAGGACTGAGACACAGAGGGTTACGAAGCCTGGCAGGCAGCAGCACCCCATAAGCAACTTGATGAGGCAGATAAAAATCTGCTTTCAGCTGAGGGAAGGCTTTAGAGCTGGAACTGAAGTCAGAACCAGCTGGTGAGCAGAGGCTTTGTTTGTGAGATCCTCCCTTTGAAGGCAGAGCCATCCTGCACCTGAGGGTTGGTGGAAGGTGCCAGTCTGCAGAGAGAGCCCAGTGCCCCCAGTGCATCCCAAATTCCTGATGCACACAGCCCAGTGCCCCCAGTTTGTTCCTCTTAACCCTCAGGGTCAGGCTGTGCTGATGGTGGGACAGCACCTGGTAGAGGGAATCAAAGCAAGATGTCCCTGTCCTCCTTCCAAAGGCTGGGGCAGCCTGGCTGCAGGGCTCTGCTCTTGTTCCAGTGAAGCACCAGGAACTGCCATAAAGATGATGGGAGGCATTTTCAGAGAAGAGAGCAGATGTCTAGGACTGGCTGTTCAAAACACCAGCACATCACTGGCTTCTGAAAACTGAGCTCTTTGAGAAGTGTGTGTTTATAGCAAAAATTACTCAGGGTGGTCACAGCCCCCTTAGCAGGTCAGGCTTTGTGGCTGTGCCTGGTACCAGCAGGTTCTGCTCTCTGGGGCCACGCTGGGGCAGAGGGGATTTAGAGGTGAATGAGGGGGGGAAACAACAGATGAGCACTGAGCAAAGGTCTGGCTGGAGAACACCTAAGGAGTGCTGGAGTGTTGTCTCTGCAGCACCTGCAGCCCCATCTGCCACCTCTCCACAGCAGTTTTGGGGTGGAGAATGCTGAGAGGAAGGATGGCAGCTTGGGTTTGGTGCTGCCTGACCCTTTGCCCTTGTGGTTCGTGGCTCTGCCATGACAACCTGCTCTACTTCCCACAAGAAGAAAATAAAAAAGCACATCAGATGAAATACCTTGAGTTGTTTTAGGACAGCTCTCCAGTCCTACACTAGAGCAGCAGGGGGCTGCTCAGAACCCATCACTCCCACAGTTCCATACAAGCATTTCTGTGTGCTCACCCACAATGACTTTTTATCTGCTGGATCATTTTATATGTCATTTAGAAATGTGTTTTAACAAGGTTCCTTGTGATGCATAACTAGCAGGATTGGATCTGAAATGATTCTCATGTGATTTCAGAATTATAATTCTCCTTTTGCATTCAGTGGTAAGAAAATTCAGAGAGCAGAAAGGGTTGAAGAGTTTAGGGTATGGTTTAAAGACTCTTGCTTACCTTGCTGGCACTAGCTCATGCTCAGACCATAAAGAGTGAAGGGAAGCTCTCTTATCCCATGAATATGTTCCTTATAATAAATTGTGATGTCAGTTGGAGTTTATACACTTCAAAAAGAAATGGAAATCCTTGGAATGTGAAAAAAATCTAGATTTAAAAATTGCATTTATTGATTAGTAGCTAGGATGATTTATAATCTGAAATTGTCAAGGAGCATGCAAATACACTTCTACTTTTGCTGTGCACCAGAGAGGAAAAATCATCTTTGTATTAGAGTATAACAGCAGTACACAGAGTACCAAAACAGAATAAACTGCTTTGTTTTATAAGGACACTGGGTTTGTGATGGATCTCAGTATTTTCAACTACTCAAAAGATTGTATTTCATGGTATGAAATGAAACAGTACAGTGCTGCACTTACCCTGAAGCAGAAGTCACTCCTTTGTTCCAACCATTTTCCTGTTTGAGGTTATTTAACAGTCACTTTACTTTGTTTCAGATATTTAATACTATGCAGGAGATTGGTGATCAAGCAAAAAAACCCTCATTGAACAACTTTCCCCCTACCCACTAAAGACCTTATTCAGCATGCTAAGGAGTAAATGCCTCAGCTGAATGAAACACTGCCAGTTATCATTTACCAAATACCAATTGCAAAAACCCCTTCAGAACATAACATTGTGTGATAAATATAACATTTTAAGGCTTAGTCAAAAATAAAAAGATGATGCTAAACTTTATCCTGACACTGCAAAAGTCCTGTGAGCCCCAGCAGTGATATCTGTGTTGTGCTGCCAGCTGTAATTTACAGTTCAGGGATGCTGGAGGGGAGCTGATAAAGGAAAGGGCCTGCAGACATGTGGAACACAGGGAGCAGCTGATCTGAGAGTTAAACACTCCTCAGCTCCACGCCAAGGAAAGATATTACACTCATAATTATGACCAAAGAGCAGGAAACCTGTTCAATTCCAAAGCAACAATTTGCATTTCCCTCTCCTGGACAGACTGCCTGAGGAGCAGTGCTCCTTACTAAGGGAGATAAAGGAGCTGTGCTTGTGGCACACTGAAATAAGTGTTGGTACCTTGTTGTTTTTGGGGAGAACAATACAGAGATGTGGGGGTTTATCTTTGCTGTTTCTTGTACATGACTAAAAATGTGGTTTAGAAACAGCTGGTCTGTCTTTAAAGAAAATCTGAAATCATTAAGCAAGTAAAACAGAAAAGTGTTTGGAATATAAAACTATTAAAAGTGAAGGAGTAAGTTCTTAACATCCATAAATAAAATCTGCTATAGATTTTAGAGACTGTTTTTCTACCCAGAAACATCTCAAGATGAAAGAATGCCTTAAGATACAATTAATTTCTGATGCATCATCATTTCCCTTATTCAACTGCTATGAAATTTCTATGGCTGAGGATGAAGGATGATGGGAATTTTAAATAGTGTACTGAACAGTTCTTTGTTCAATGTGTATCACAGGTGTACAGAGACTAAGGCAAAATATCTGAGTATCTGAGGAATCTGGGCATGGAAACTGGAATAGGGATATTTTAACCTGCTTCTTCTTCTAGACCATTAATAACCACTAGATTTTAACTACACACTGCTACTGCTGCTGCTGTGGCAGCCAGAGGCTGGCTGGAATGCCTTGTCCCATGCTGGGACCTACAGAGCTTCTCCTCTACATCACATTATTTGGCTATATATAGTATATATTATCACATATATCTTTCTGTCATTAAATTTGGGGTTTTTTTTCATAGTTTCTCTCTCTTGGTGGGACCTATGTTTTGCTATATTCCTGCAATTTACACCTGTAATTTCAATTTTCTGTGAGTACAGAATTTATGCTGTTTGTCTTAATGCAACATGGAAAAGCTTCCAAGTTATGGCTGCATTTAGCAAGGTTTTGGTTTTGCTGAAGTAAAACATTGTGCAGAATTTATTTTTGAAAAAATTTATTCATTTTGAGCCCTTTCCGCTTCTGAGAAAGCTTCCATTTCTGACTTGTCTATTACCAGGCAGGTAGAAAGCAAGAAATGAACTTCATAATTTTTTTTCTATAAAAATGTATAAAATCTATAGTTGCTTCTCTGGGATTTCAGCACCAGAGCTCCTGACAATCCTCCCACATCTGTTTCATCAGCTGATTAAAATGCAGATCTCTGAGGAGGTAACACATTTTTGGATGCTGGGCGTTCCTCTACCCAACTCATTATTAAGAGAACAACTTTATGCACCATCAGCAACTTGGCAGCATAAACATGAAACAGTTCTTTAAATGGGACTTGGTGTTTTGTTTATGAGAACTTCCATTTTCTGGGAGGCTTTATGGCTTTATCACCCATTTGAGCATAAAAGTTCTCGTTATCTTATACAACCTTTTAGCACAAGAAAGAATTCAGATAGGAGCTGTATGTAAAGTGATGAATATCTGATTTCCTGATTGTGTTGTATAATTTTTGGTGGTTTGAATTTTTTTTTTAAGCCCACAAGCCACCTGACAAGTTCTAACTTATTCTACCAAAAGTGAGATCCTTGTGCTGATAGGGACAGCGTGTGCTGTTGCACTTAATTTTATAACTACTCTTTATTTATGTTTCAAGCTGGAAAAGAGTCAAAATCAAAACATTCCAGCCAAATGTGTATTTTGATTTTATTTTTGATTTCACAATTAGAACAGTTGCAGTTTAAACCCACAACTGCTGGATTTTTTGAGGAAGGAATTTTTATTTTGACACAGCTCCACTGTCTAGTCTCTGACTTGCTTTACTCTGCCAGCACAGCAAGTGTTTTGCCCCCAAACCAGAATATAAGAATTAATTGTACCCCAGTAAAGCTAAGCCTGTACAACGCTGCTGGCAAAACCATTCTCTGCCCCGAGCCAGCAAAATGCACCCAGATTTAGGAAGCACAAAAGTTTTGGAAGCAAGTTTTTTTCCTTCTGTATCTCACCCTGATTAACACTTCAGGAATTGGTGCACAGTGGGGTAACACACAGCTCACCATTTTGGGGATTACTGCCACTGACTCAAAGCACCTCCTGGTTTTAACCACTCCATCAGGTTACTCTTTTCTCAGCTGCTGTAAATTCCCTCCTGGATCAGACAGCCACATGCAGCTGGGTTGTAAATGATGTTTTAAAACACCCTATGGATATGGAGGGTTACTGGTTTATAATGAACGAGGTTATTTATACTTTGCACCTTCCTCCCAGGTAGGTCTTTACACTCTCACAGTCTGTATAAAGCTCCAGAGCAAGAACAAAGTCCATGGAGCAGGTAGAGATTAAAGAGTCTTGGCTGTCACTAATTGCCTCCTGTTTCCTCATTTACAGAGCTTAGCAAATGAGCAAATGAGTGGTTTCCAGTCATCCCTGGGCATTGGCTGCTCTAAGCAAGCAGCACTAGGAAAGGGATCCCTGCTGTGGGGCTGCTGAGGATTTACCCAGGTATGTGAGTCCACATGTGCACAATACCAACATTCCATGTGTTATTGCAGTCCACATTGGCTGGTGCTTTTGTCTTTATATCAGATTATTTACTTTTTCCTTAAACTTTTTTCCATTTCACTAACATGCCACCAGATTGTGTTTTCTACATTACCTCATGCACACACTGGTGATACTTCAGCTTTCCTTCTCTGCTTTCTGCTGTCTGGTTCACACATAATTGTTCTTTTACTATTGTTACTATATTTACTACTCTTTTATTATTTTTATCTGTGCATTATTATATTTATCAAGAAAAGCTTTCACTTGCATGATTTCTCAGGTATACATAGGCTAAAAAGGCAGCTCACCACCACAGACACATTAAGCAAGCCTCTCTCTGCCTGATGTGCTATTGCTGCATTAGTTCAGGTCTAAAGAATCTGCTTTAACATTCAGTTTCTTTTGTCCTGAAACAATGGAAAAACAAAAACCCTTCCTCCAAACTGCTCAGGCATCAGCACCTTCTGGAGCTTGTTGGTGAAGCATCAGCCCCATTGTGCCTGAAGCACACTTTGTGTTCAGAAAGACACATTTTCCACCTCACTTTATCTTGAGATAAATTATTTTGTTATTAATCAGGAGTTAAGCTGCTTCTCCTGAGATGTCAGACCCTTTTTCTCTCCATCCTGGTGTTTGGAGCAGTGCTGAAGAGGTGAGGAGGTGTCCCCAGACCTGTGCATGGCCCTGGCTGAAGGCAGCTGAAATTTGCAGCAAGGTCTGCACCAGAACGGAGTCACTTCAGTCCCTGACCCTCACAAACCAGAGAAACACCTCAGAATATTCATCAACCCCACTTCCCTACCCTGGGCTACTGTTGGACCAGGGAACAAGTAGGATCTTCAGCCATAAACAGGTTCAGGCTTTAAGACAAATTAAGTGAGGCTTAAATACCTGCAGCTAAAGGAGGCTGTTTTAAGACTGCCCTATTTGCATAAAATCTTAAAGGCAGCATGAGATATTTGGGAATATCTGGAAGTGAGAATGGTCCTTACTTGAGACATGGCTGTAGATAGAAACCTTTTGGTGGTTTGAATTCCTGTGCAAGGCAGGCATTGCTCTTCCATGCTTCCATACCATCTGAAAAACAAGATGTATTATTTTAAGATAAGAATATTGGAATTCTTTTTAGTTAAAACCAGAAGGATAAATAAGAGGTGGAATGTTTCAGACACCATGTCTGCCCTTGGGGATGGTCTGTGCCATACCTGGCTTTGCTCACTCATCTGCTCTTAAAACTACTGGTAAAAATCTTAAATAATAATAATAATAATAATAATAAACCATATAACTGTATCAGAAAAGATGCTCCTCTGTTCCCTGCAGCTCAATTTCTCTGTCTCTAAGCAAGATTATCCACAAAGCAGGATGAAAGCATTTTACACCACAGAGCACAGGGCTAAAATAAACTCGGTGTAATAGAAAGAGGCATGTGCTTTACAGACGGTGAGAGTGAAGAGAGAACTCTGTTCCTCACAAGCTACTAATCCACAAACTACTAATTCTGTGGTCAGTGTAATTTAGACTATCACTCCCAGAACTCAATCATTACCTCATTATTTTAATTGCAAGTCAGCTGCCAACCAAAGTGATCAGTCAGAAAGACACAGGAGAACCTTCTGCCTGTGGCCAAAGTAGAAGGTGACACCAGGAGCTTTTCCTAAATGATCCAGCAGCCCCTCATCCATCCACCCATCAGTGCTGTTCCACAGACATGGCTGGGCTGTGACTATCCAGCCTGTAGCTTTAGGAACTGGGAAGAGTTCTGGAAAATCATCAACTATCAATAATAAGTTTTTCTAATGACAGGAGCAGAAGAAAGAATATTCTTCAAGCAGGAGGACAGGTTCAAACCAGTTCTGCAGGAAGTGTCACGCACCAAAGATCAAGAAGAATGCTAATGTGCAATCATTGAACAGAATAGGAGCCAAAACTTGATATAAGACACGTAATGAATAATGCTGTAGAATCAGCTTCTCTACACCCACAGCCTCTCTAAATTTATAAGCCATACTTGCCATTGGATGGAATTGAAATGCATTTCCCATCATTGAAGGGTACCATCCAATCTGCTCTAACACAGGACCATATTGGGACTGAGCAGACCATTCTGTTTGCTAGAAACCCACCAGAATGTGCTGGTATTTATATCTCATAAAAGCTGTTCAGTAAACACAGTACAAAGACCTCTGATTTCACTGAATGCATAAACACGTGCGAAGAATTTCATTCTAGGATTCAAACACGAGAGAGATCTCTGTCAAATGAGCTTAACCATCATTCCCCATCCCAGGGAATTAAACACCTTTCCACTTGGAAAAACTGTCCTGGCTTCACTGATTAGAATTTCTCAGTTGAAATTGCAAACTCTGAATTTGCCCATGACAGTTATTTCAAAGGAAAATGCAGTATTAGAGACAATAGTCTGATTTTTTCTTTCCGCCAGCATCCTGATGTCTTCTCTGTCCTTTAACATTTCTGTGTGGACTTACATTTGTTGGTGTATTTTTATGGTTGTGACAGCTCAAGCCTATCAGAATGACTGTTATAATTTCATTTTTATTGTAAAGATTCTTTGTCAGTCTTGGGAGAAAGTGAAAGAGAAAGAACTGCAAAGCACCACGACAATCTCTGCCATGTACAATTGCTAAATCTGCTTCTCCAAGCCCCACAAACTGAACTGTAAGAAACAAATAAGCCAAGAGAGTAAAAGCAAATCAGAGTCCTAACTCCTGCCTTGACAAGGAAAGGAGTCTCTGAGGCTGAAAAAGAATGAGGCACATTTCATTCCTGTTCCTGATTCATTCCCAATGCAAGGTGGAAGGATCTTGAGGGATCAGCTAGAACTAAATTCAAGTTTGTCAGTCCCTTTCTGGCAACAGCAGAACCTCTGTAGGCAATCCACTCCATGGCTTAACTGTTGTCATCAGTTTCCTTAAGATTATCTTTAAATTTCCCTTGCTGCCTCTCACGACCATTATTTCTAAAGCTGCTTGTGGTGAACAGAGGGGAAAATGCTGTTTCCTCTCAGTGGATAAAGACTGTAAGATATCACATTTAATAATCTCAAAGACATTTCCACTGAAAAAACTCAAAGCCAAAGAGACTCTCTGGAAATACCTGACAGAAGGAGAAATCAGCTCTCTTGGCAGGCTCTCCCTCTCTGGGCAAACCAAACACACACAGTTAGAATTAGTCAGGGGTTGCAAAACTACTCCAAAGAATCCCCAAATCTCCTCACTTAGCCTGGAAGGTGTTTGGGTTTGGCCAAGGAGTTACAAAGTGCCCTGAGGCCAGGCAGGGTGTTTGAGAGCTGATTGCAGGGCCAGGTGATCTGATTCCCTGGATGCTCCCTTCCTGGAGGACAGACCTTCCCGGGAATGTCAAACCAGGAACCAGCAGGAGCCTCATCACAGCCTTAAAGCAGAGAAATAGCTTCAGTCTGCAAAATGGGAAAGAGCAGGACAGCAGGACACTTCAGTTCAGATTTAGCATCCAAAACCTTCACAGAATCCCAGCATGGTTTGGGCTGGAGGGACCTTAAAGCCCATCCAGTGTCACCCCCGCCATGGCAGGGACACCTTCCACTGTCCCAGGCTGCTTCAAGCCCTGCCTGACCTGGCCTTGGGCACTGCCAGGGATCCAGGGGCAGCCACAGCTGCTCTGCAAACTTATGACCCTCAGGGTGTCATAATTACTTTTATAATTATTTCAGAAGGATTTTGTTGCAGGACACAGAGTTGATTACCTGGAATCTGTTTGGGTAATGATCTTACACCATAACTCAAACCCACAGCATCATTGTAATGATGGCAGATTTTACTCTGAGTATTTGTAGACAAACAATAAAATATAATGTTGAGAATCTTCAACTCTTTTCCTAAATTTTCCCAAACATTAATTATGATTTATGTCCTCTACCTTACTTCTCTCACCGAGATCGATTTTGTGTTTTAATTTCTAGAAGTTGCCTGGTTCTGGGATTCTTAAAATATGAACAACATTTGAAAAGAAATCTTGAATTTGGAGTAGCTTTGTCACAACTCATTGAGCCAATAAATGAACAGAATACAATGCAAAGGGAAAGTGAGTGAGCTGACAGAAATTATCAGAAAGGTACTTATAGAGGAAAGCATAGAACATTTACAAAATAAAATATTTCTCATAAGTGATCTGGCTACTTTTAATAAAATATTTGTGTGCAATTTAGTTAAATAATTCAAATGTTTATAGTCTGGTAACACTAGAACAACAGAGTGGACTCAGCTGTGCAACTTTCTTTCTAGACTAGAGCAGAGATTGCATTTCAGAATCATCTTGGCCCAGTGCATTGGGAAAGATAAGTGACAAGGCAACTTCACAGTGGCTCAGACTCTGAAAATTTGGTTTGTTACCTTCATGTTGTTTTGAGTCGATGGCAACAAACCTTTGTCTTGTGCAAGCATTTTAGAGAGAGAATTATGGGTATAAATCAGGAATAAGGTGCTTTGTAGGGTGGAGCTAAACTTCAAAGGTGGTGAAATAAAGGCCAGTCATCACTACACCTCACAGCTGTCCTTCTATTGTAATTAAACAGGACATTAATTGCCAAGTGTTATGACATTTAATCAGCTATATAAAAATAATAATAGTTATAAGAGAGATAAGCATCATCACCAAAGTTATTATGAGAACAAGCTGAGATCCCATACCCAGTATCTCTAAAAGTTCTTACAGACAAGTCATTCCAGAGTGTCAGTACTGTCCAAAATATTTTCTTGGAATGTATCCTGATCAATTTCATTCTTTAATGAGAGTTTTTGCAAAGAATCCCACGGTTCCTACTCACCAGATGAAACAACAGCTATCCTCTGCCATTGTATTGTATAAGGATGGGAAATAGAATTTTTTTTTTCTTTTTAGTCAGAACACATCAGTGAAAAATTGTCATTTTGCACCATATTACAGGGGGCAGGCCAAGTAAAGGTTTGGCAAATGATTGATCACAGGCATGAATAATATTGCAGCTGCAGACCCCAAATAAGATTCTTGACTTTTATTCTCTGATTTTTACACCACTTTCCTTTCCCACATAAGAAACTGGATTGGATATATCCATTCCTTTCTTCTGTAGCACAGGAATACATAAACTGTCCTTCAATAAATGGGTGTTTTAAACCTTATCCTCCAGGCCTTGGGAGAAAACATGGAAACAATGAAAATACGACAGAAATGTCAAAAAATCAAAACCAAAAATCCCACAAAAAAAACCCCAAACAAACAAACAAAAAAAAAACCACAACCAAAAACCCAAAAAAATCAACCAAACAAAAAAATCTACCCAAAAAAAAAACACAAAAGTGCATGTTTTGAAATATTTAGGGTGAAAAGGAAAGGATGAGTCAATTCAAGACCTCAGTTCCTCGTGCAGGTTTTTTACCTTTTCCTTGTGCATTCCCAGTTCTTACAGCTTAGGCAATTCTTACAGCTGCTTGTTTGAAGCAAATTTCTTTTGTTGTGAGGTTTTGCCTGTTTGGTTTTGAGCAAGCCACTTCCAACAAGCACCAAAACCACCAGTGAAATCCTTGTTGCTGTTTAGGGAAACCTTCCTGGGCTGTTACGAAGAGTTCTTGGAAAAGGAAGGAGCCCGTTATGTTCCAGCCATGTTTCAAAGGATAAAAACAGGAGTGGAGAAGGAGAATTAGAAGGAATGATTAGTTTTGAATGCAAGATACAATGCCAAGCCAGTGCTTGGATTCCTGAGCCACCCTGCCAGGGAGAAAATTCCCTCCAGGATAAAGGGAAGGAATGCAGTCACGAGGAGCCACAGCTTGGTCCATGGAACCACCCAAAAATGCTCCTGCATGTTCTGCAATCATTCCATCCCTCCCCTGACACATCCCCTCGGGAGCACTGCCTGGTAGCAAGGAGGTGCCTCCACAAAAAAAAAAAAAAAA
>WBNO01023649.1:9907-104699 GCA_013400575.1 Peucedramus taeniatus | reverse complement strand
AACAAAAAAAAAAAAAAAAAAAAAAGGTGCTTTTTCAATTATTTTAAAGAACAGGCAATTAACCTCCTTTAAATCACATATTCGTGCCAAACAGTGACAGTAAGGAATTTTCTTGTGAACTTGGTCTTATCATCAAGACTACTAATTTGGCAAAACAATTACTTCCAGCTGCTTCCTCACACTCCCCAATTAACTGATTTTTTCTTGTGTTCTCATGTACATAGCAGCCAAGTGGGAGTCCTACCAGCAGGAGAATTTTACTGGATGTTATGTGCCCATTCCCACACTTTGCACTGGTGCTATATTTGTTATTTAGAACAAGCCCAGATTGTTCCTGGAACTGTGCCTATAGAAACTCCTGCTGTAATGTGTTTATATGATCTATAATTACAGGCAAGCTGCAACCTGTCCACAGCCACTGCATTATCAAACACATGAGCCAGTCCCTGGATTAACTATTCCATCTGATAAATTCCCTTTCTTCAGCAGCTAATGCCAGAGAAGCTAAAAGAACACAGGTTGCATTTCTGAGATGGCCAATTTATAATATTCCATTATACAACATTCCAGGCCAGTTAAAGGACATTCAAAACTACCAAATCCTCCCCAAAGCAACAGGGATGTCAAGGCACCAGGATGAAGATTAGACCAAGATTAGTTCATGTCAGGCATTTGCATTTGAAAATACTTGTCTAAAACCACAAAGAAGATGTAGGGACAATCATGGTCCTCACCTGCCAACAGAGCTTCATGCAGCTGAGCCTGTGTACACAAATATAAACTGCAAAATCTGGTTATAATCCTAGCAAACAGATTGTTATAGGTTTTGATCTAAATACTGTGTCAAGATAAATAATTAGGACAGTCTTAGTACCTGTAGGGAGAAAAAAATCTTTGTAGAAATAACATTTTAGTTAAACAGAAGAGAGGAGCTGAAAGTTTTAATTATTTGAATTATTTTTATGTACTTCACATACAGACCTTAATACCTTTTCATGCCCAGTATTTTATATGTTTCTGACACCAAGCATCTAAGCAAGTATTTTCTCAATAAAAATTTTAAATAGATGCCAGTAAATTTTTGTTCATTCATCCTGACTCAAGGCAGCAAGTTATCAAGAAGAACTTTTAAATAATCTTAATACTTATAAATACTTTTAATCCCATCTGTTAAATACCTCTTTCATATGTGATGTCTGAGACAGATTTATAAAACCTTGCTTCAATACTATCTAATCTTTTGCTTAATGCCATTGTCTAACCTGTTGCTCTCACACCACCACAACTCAGATAAAAGGGGTCCTGCTGGTATTTTTGGATATTCATTCCCATTAACAGAGGGAGAAGATGGCATGGAAATCACTGCATCCAAAGTGCAGGGGACAGGCAGGGCAGGGGCTGACGGTGCAGTTTGCCATTTTATATTTTCTCCTTTTTGACAAATTTTATTTTGAGTGAAATCCAAGCCTAAAAGATGAATTTTGTAGTCATGAAATGGATGTGGCCAAAGGACCACCAGCACAGCTGGTCTCACTGAAATGAGGTGCAGATGGCAGAAATCTTGCAGCAACAATCTTACAAAATTTGATAGGAAAATTGCACAATCTGCCTTATCAACTCACCAAGGGCATTCCTGCACATGTGGGGAAACAACTTCTGCTCTCTCATATCTGACAATTCCCAATTTGTAACTCCAGCAATAGCTCTTTACATGTGAATTAAACATTATTTTGTTGGTTCAGTGTTGCTCTATACTTATAATCAAGTGCAAGAAAAATCCCCCAGTATTTTGGTATGGAGTTCCCATTGTGTTTGTGTTTTCTATTGCACCATGACATTATTAAAGATTATATAAGAAGTCACCACCCACTGGTACCTCTGACACAGTGGAAGAAGGAGGAAATAAAGGAATGAAGACCTTCCTGAGGTCACTGGGATTGTAAGGGCATTACAGACATGTCTGACATTTAACCTCCCACGGGGAAATTCCCAAAGAATTGCACTTTAGTCCCTCAATTCTGAGCTCTTACAGCTCCAGCTCTTCCTTCCCAACTCCCTGCAGGTACACAAAGCTACACAATGTTTTAGTCAGGAAAGTAACTCCACTGTAGACCTCACTGTTTTTTAAAATTAAGGCTTTTTACATCTGCCTGGTGTTTCTTGGAAGAAAGTCTGTCTTGTATAATATTAATGACATGTGAATCAATACAGGAACTATAATGCATGTCATTTCCACAAATGCACCCAATTATCTCTTAATGGCAGGAATTTCTGTTTACAAACATGGTTAATACTGTATATTTAATACATCTGGGCTTCTTCTAAACATGATTAACACCTCAATATATGAATTATTATAAGCCATTCCTACACAAACCCCATCTGAGTGTGCCCATCATGGTAGGACAGTGAAGATTCTCAGCTGACAGGAAAATGTGTTTATATGGGATCAGGCTTTTTTTCTCTGCAGTTCTGTTATGAATTTTAGGTTATCCAAGGTAAACCATCTCTACCTCCTGCCTGCACTGTGTTGCAGAATTCCAAGTCCTTGTAGTAAACAATCCCTTCTCACGTCAGAGCTCCAGGCAAAGCTGATCCAGCTCATCCCAGCAGGGAACTTTTGATGTCCCTTTTGCTATGATGTGTAAATACCTAAATATAAATGTATGGATGTGTGAATATGGATTTATAGAACAGATTAGGCAAATCATTTTCTGCAATATTCTTTTCTCCCCCTTACAGCCTCCAGAGCATGATCCTCTCACTGCTGTTTTCTGAGAGGTGACCTCAGTCACAGGGCAGAAAATACAGAGTAACTGCCCTGGACTTAATGGAATTACTCCCCTCAGAAAAACAGAAGTGAAGAGCTTTTCCCTTCTCCTTTACAGTGACAGCTGAATTTCACTATCCAGTCAAGAGAGGGAACTGTTTTGGATTAGATTTTATACCAGGAACACAAATGCAGCATCCTCCTGCTCCACCCAGAGCCATCAACTCTAAACCAGAGTTGATAAAAGTGCTCCAAGAACCAGAACCAAACACAAATCCCACCTCCCACATTCCAGCAGCTCAGCAGTGCCAGGGCTGTCCTGACTTCTTGGAATAATTGTGCTGATGTGCTGGGAGGGCTCCCAGGGACAGAGAGTGCTGCCCCTTTGTGTGAAGGCACATTTAGATAGAGACAAGGTCATTGAAGATAATTCTGCTTATGAACACGGCTGCTCCTTTGAGTCAACCAATTTTTTAATTATGTGTTACTCTTCAGGTGGAATTCTGGATGTTATTTTCTTTGATATCTTTATGACTCATGTTTCAGTTGAGCAAAGCAAGCTTCAATTTGCTAATGCAAGTGTGTACAAATTTGAAACTGGTTAGGCTGGGTGTGTCTGCCTATAGAAACACACATTTTCTTAAAGTTTTCAATGAATGTTACTGGTGCAAAATTATCTGGCTACATCTTAGCTGAATTTAAGTAATTCATAGTTTGAATACCATTCTTTCAAAGTTAATTCAGCTGTGTAATTGCTGAGGTTCAGAAGAGGAAAACTGCATTACTTGTGAAAAAACCTGTGAATAAGAAGTTGTCTATCTTGATCAGCTCACGGGTTGTACAACCAGTTGGCATCACCCCACAGCTGCTGAGCATGGGGCCAGCTTCCCTCACACAGCCTGGGGAAAGCTGGGGACAAATGGAATGGTTTTCATTGAGAAAATGAATCGATCATTCTTGTTTTCCTCCAGGCTGCTCTTTGCAAAGCTTGGAGGGAGCCTGCTCCCTCCTCACCCTTCTGCAAAGCCAGGGGAGCAGAGCCCAGAGCTCACTGCTGCTGTGATGGGAACATTCCCAGCACCCTCCCAGGGATTCCCATCCCTTTGCTGGGGATGTTGTGGTACCAGACAGACAAACCCAGCACTGGGAGCCCTGCTGCTCACAGCTCTGCTCCCCCCTCTCTGCTCCTGGCAGGGGGGACCTGTGCAGTGCAAGAGGAACTGCTCTGGTTCTGCTCTGGTTCTCCCTCCCTCCATCACAAAGCCCCAAAAGAAGGGAAGGAAAAAGTTGGTTTGATCCAAACCCTCTGTGTAATCCTCCCACCCTCCCCTCCCAGCTGGGAGCACCTTTACCAGCTCATGCTGCTGTGGTCAGCAGGAAAAAAAATTATAACAGTATAAAAAACAAATTCAAGACTTCTTGAGGAATCTTACAGCATGCTGGGACTTTTGGGGAAAACTGCAAAAATACAGTTTGCATTTAAATGTAGGTAACTCTCCCCAGTGCATTCCCTGGCAGTGTAGAAGTCCTGATTTATCACACACCTGCAGTGGATTGTAGGAGAAAAACAAGGCTTACAAATCAGTGTTTCAATGTACTAATTCACTTTGCAATATAGTTTGTTTGTTATTTGTAAATGTACGAATATGCGAAAATTAATTGTACCATTTGCTTTCTCAAAATAAATATGTTTTTTCATCTACCAATCCAAATGTTTCCAAAGAACTGAGTGATTAATATCATCTCTAAAACTGTGATTATGTCAATAAACATAAAGCAAGATATTGGACTAAGTATGACTCCAACTGTGAGTGATTTATAGTGATAAAAATACACAGATGCCATCTGTACCAACAGAAGAACACTCGTCAAAAATTTGTCTTGTGGTAACACTTCTCTCTCATTTATACTGAAACGAGCACTATTTCTTTTCCAATGGCACTGACAGTAAAATATGGCCACTTTTCAAGTGAGTAACCTACCAGCAGGAGAAATACACTGAAAACTATGAATTAAACTATTTCTTTGAGTCACTCAAGGCCTCCAGAATGTATCATTGAATGCTCACCAAGTATTAAACTCAGTTTGCCAGCCTAGCTCTGCTAACTCAGTAGCTGCTTCCACACTAAGAGGTTTTTTGGGGGGCAACACCCTTTACCTTTTTGAGAAGAGAAAATTAAAAAAAAAAAAAAACAAAACAAAAAACTGAAACCAAACCAAAAAAAAAAAAAAAAAAACCAAAAATGAAACAAGAAAACAAAAAAAACTCCCAAACCTCAACCAAAATGGCAAAAGCTCTAGGTTCAGCACAGCCTAAGTCATTAGTCTGTGTGTCTGATGCTTGCCAGCATCTTTGCCAGTTCAGCATTAGGCAAGAGGGCCATGGGGTATGCACTGGGGAAAGCAGGGCAGGCAGGGAGCACTCAGTGATAAATATCAGTCAGCTTCAAATGCTGACAGAGACATCAAAAGAAAAGGAGAACTTAAATAGAATCTGCACACAGAGAGCTTCCAGTGGCAGCAGTTGCAGAAACAAAGACACGATACCAAAGCATTATTAATTTCTAACCATGCACCAGATACTGAGAGCTTGAGAGTGGTGAGGGGTTATGGCATTATTAGTATTTAGTACCAGGTGTAATAAACCCATGACAAGGGCAGGGGAGGATCTGGCTGGGTGCCCCTGAGGATGCAGAGCTCAGCCTCACCTTCCCAGCCCTGCCCTGACTCTGGCTGTCCCTGGCTGTCCAGAGGAAGGGAGATTGCAAGCACCCACAGCCTTTCAGAAATAGTTTTCACTAGCAGTGGCCTAAAGTGTGTCTGCTTTGGGCTCTAAAATATGGCAAGAATGTAAATTGAAGTGCAAAGTAAAGCTGTATTTATTTCTGATTTTTGTTCTGTCACTTTGCTTCCACCCCCACTTCTGTCAGTGCTCCAACCCCACAAAATTTCCTTTGTATCAGAAAGCTGACAGATTTAGCTCCTGAACACTTCAAGCTACTTTGCTCGCTGAAATTTAGGAAAACAGAACAGCTGTCATTCAAACACACTTTTCAAGCAGCAAGCCTGTTCACTTTCTAATGTTTACTCCCTGAAAATCAACACTTAAATGGCATGTTCTACTGACATCATAAACCCCACACTCGGATCTGACAGACGTGTGGAACAAACCTGTGCCAGGGCCTGGGCTCCAGAGTTCTCACACAGCTGATGTTGGGGATCTGTGTGATCACTTTTTCTTTGCTGTTTTGACCTGTGCAGGATTTTTTTGGTGCAGTGGTCACTCTTGGTCTGGGTAGGAATTTGGAGTGAGGACTTGAGGATAATTCCACCTGGAGCAATTCACTGCACAGCCACAGGAATGGATAAGGAGCAGCTGGCCACGAGCTGAATGGCTAAAGCTGTTTCTTTCATGTAGATTTTATGGTTCTGGTGTCCTTCAGGACCATACCAGGGTTCTACACACAAATCCAAGATGATTTTCTCCTTAACAAGCTGTGGGGTCAAGAAGCCTCCTCTGGGCAGTGAGCATTTGTTCATGAGCTCACTCCTCCACGATTTCACATCATGGTCCTTGCTAAATCTTCTGAAATGAAGTGCACTGAAAGTCACACACAATCCCATTTATCAGGGACTAGGGAAAGGCACAGTTAAATCTCAGTTCTTGATAGCTTTTCCTCTAAGAAACCAACCAATTCTTAGATTCCATAGAACTATCACAGAAATGAAAAATAAATTCACTGACTACACACAAGACAACCCCCAGCAGTTCAGTTTCCATCATTTAAGCCTTGCTACTCATTCTAGGGGGTGGATTTTTAATGCCAACTTTGATGCTGCTCTGCTCATTAGCAGATTTTCCATACCAGCCAAATGCCACTTATGTGCCAGCAAGACATGCAAAAGTAGGTGATCTGAAATTATTTTCCCTAATGACATTTTCTTTCTGGATGCAAATAAACTTGTGTCTGAAGGTGTATCTGTATAATGCAATTACATGGCTTGATCCAAACAGACACAGTAACTACAATCCTAAATTAAATAACTGCACATGAAAATTCCATGAAAGGATATTTCTGGTATTTAATAGCCCTTGTTCACTTGTCAGCAACCAGCATCATGGGAGTTTTTCTGCTGGTTTTTAAGACAAAATAGTGCAATGTTCATTCTAGAGCAGTAAACACTCTTGGCAGGACTGACAGTGGATTTTTACTAAAGTTAATGCAAAAGTCCCAAGAAGCAGTAGACAATTTTCTATTAATGTGCCTATAAATATGTACTACTAATTAAGTAGAAATTGCATAATTTATTCTGTCCATGCTGCAAATACTTTAATTGAAACCTTTTTTTTCTTGAGAAAAGTGATGGAACATTGCTTCAGGTACCTGCAGTAATCAATATCCCCATCCTGAGAACAACACAGCATGAATAAATTAAAAAGTGACTGAAGACTGGGAAAAATGCTGACTTTACATTGCTATAAATCTACAGAGATAAACTGCATCCATATACCAATGGTTTTCATACTTTTACACCTCCAAATTAATAGAAGCATATGTCCTAAATATTTTTGTGTCCAAGGCCAGGTTGGATGGGGCTTGGAGCACCCTGGGACAATGGAAGGTGTCCCAGCCATGGCAGGGGTGGCACTGGATGGGCTTTAAGGTCCTTCCCAACCCAAACCACTCTGGGATTCTGTGATTCCATACAGCAAAGAACAGACACATGAAAATAAATGTCACACTGGAATTTGGATATAAACCCATCAGAGCATGAAGAATAAGCAAGGTTAACAAAGAGTTTGTTTCTGTCTTGCGAGGAAAGGAAGCAGAGCAAAGGTAATCACTTGATAATCCCCAAAATCCCATTATGGCACTCATTGTGGGTACCTAATTCTGTGCTACTGACCAACTTTTACTGCTGTCTCAAATTTTGTGCCCATTTTGCATCATCTTGTACCACTCACTTACCTCACAGCTCCTGAAGCCTTCACCTTTCATCCACCAGTGGACACTTCTCAGGCTTCTGCTGAAAATCTGACAATTTCCACTTAATTGAAAGAAAAAAAGCCTGATCAAAGGCCTGGATTCCAGAGGAGCCATGGTGACACATGTGTGCCCAGCTGGGGCAGCCTGGGTGCCATGGCAGAGACTGCAGGGACAAAGAGCCCCTTCAAACACCTTCAGCAGGGCCAGGTGCTCCAGGACAGGAGCCAACAGCCCCAGGCTCCACGGACCCAATTATTGAGCAAACCATGCCAAGGCAGCAGGAACTGTCCCCCATTTTAGCAGTGAGGTCCTGGGAGGTTGGATGAGAGCCCTTTAGGAGGTGGCTGGGAAGGGATCCCTGTGTTTGGTGTGACAGAGCTGGTTTCCATCCTCTGGCTGACAGGGAAACCTCGTCCCAGCTGCAGACACTGCCACCTCCAGCACCACCAGCTGAAACCACCATGAGAATATTTGGCTTATCACATATTGCCCCAGGTTTTCTGTGAGCCTTTGGCTCAGGGGGCCTCTCCTCTGTCCCCGTGGTTTTGTGGGGACTGAGACCACACCTGGCACCAAGGTGATGCTGCTTCCCCCAGGGTCCAAGGAAAGCAAAGCTGCTGTAAGGAAATAGGGCAAGGGGAGGGCAGGGAGGAACAGGGAGCTGGATATGGAAGTGGAGATGAGAAAAGATATAAAATTGAATGTCCTGGTGGGTGGAAGTGGCACAGAGGGCAGGGACTGAGCCCTGAAACAAGGAGGGTCCAAAAGGGAAACCACGTGCAGAAGAATGCAGGGAGACTGGAGAGAAGACAGAGCATGGGCAAGGAGGGAAAGGATGTGCTGGATTGCTGGGACAACAAAAGAAAAAGGAAGCAGAACAGTAATAAAAAGGAAACAGAATTGCAGCTCAGTACATGCTGATTTGTAGGAGCACACAGAAACCAGCCCTAAGAAGCTGCCAGGATGTCAGAATTTGGAATTATGTTTTAAAAATTAACCTGAACTTCCAAAGCAAATTTAAAAATAATCACAAGGATTACATTTCTCAAGACAAGCAAAATCCATAAAACATGCTAAAATTACTTTCATTACAGTATATGTCTTAAAGCCAGTCTTGGTGGATTATTTGAATTTACAGAAGAAGAATTTCTGCATTTGAATGTCTATAAAACCTCCAAATGTCTGAGTAGACACGTTCAAATCCAGTCCCGGAGCAAATGCTGAGTATCCTGGACATTTACAACACCCGGGTTTTCAGGCACAAAACGCGCAGAGCTCTGCAGGAGATGCTGGAGTCAGAAATTCATCAAATCCTCTGCGAATCCCCATTTCCAGGGGTGACGTCAGAGTGGCCGCTGGTGGGAAAGTGAGAGAAGAGCTCTCTCTGCTGGTGCCTTCCTGAAAAAATCCTGCTGGAGTAGAAATAAATCCGGGATAACAAACGCCAGCCCCAGCCCCGAGCTGCCAGCTTTGTTCAGCCGCAGTTCCCCCACTTCTGCCGCTGGCCAGTGGCTACAAAAAAGCAGAATTTGGCCAAAATCAGGTATGAAATGCTGTGAGCTGTACGAGTGTGAGCAGCCCGGGGTGTGCTGGGATAGGCACCTCCCAAAGTGCTTCAAAAACCAAGCAGAAAGGAAGGGATTTGCTCAGTATCAGGGGAGGGAGAGGACTCCCTCACGGGATCACCCTCGGCAGAGACAGAGGCGGCTCCCGCCGGGATTTCGGCTCCAAATGAGCAAAACTCCACCTCGGGATGACCGGGAGGATCCCTGCTTTGTGTCATTTCCAAAAGTGAGTGACAACACGAGGTCCGCGGCCGAAGCTCATCCGGATGCCGCAAGAATGCTCGGCAGAGAGAGAACATTTTAACTCCAGGTGTGGCGCAGGAGAATCCTAAAGCTGAGCCCCAAACCCTGCCTGTGGCTTTGGCTCTTTGCAAGTGCAGGAGGGAGAGAGCTGCTCCCCATCCTGGAGGAGGCAAAGAGGCTCTGACATGGGAATTCCCAGGGCTTCAGGGCTCATCTGTGGGCAGAGAGCCAGTGCAGGAGGGTTTGGGATTTCCCCATCCCGGGGTGTCCCAGGCCAGGCTGGGCAGGGCTGGGGGCAGCTGGGACAGGGGAAGGTGTCCCTGCCATGGGGCAGCTGCTTCCCTTACCCAGAGCTCACCTCTGGGAGGAGGGAGAAGAAGAGAAGAAATCAGGAAAAAACAGATAAATAGGGCTCTCTTCTTAACCTTTTGGTTTCCTGGTTATAAAAAAGAATAAAACCCCGTAATTTCAGTAAATGGGGTTGTAAACCAAATAAACTCACTTTTAACAAAGCTTTGGTTCAAGCACATCACCAGAATTATTGTTGAATTATTACATCAAATGAAATTATGCTTTCACTGATTCCAGATTTTTTTCTACAGGGCTCTCATGTTTATATGAACTAAATATATTGCTTAATACATTTTGTTTTAACATAAAACCATGGCAATATTTTAAAATGTGCCCACACAAGGATTCCTACTACAGTATTACTTTTCTTTATATGTAGCATAGAAGAAACAAAAATTGTGCAATTTTGTGGCCCTGTTTCTACCCGAAGGAGAGGGTATTTTAGGATATATTAAGGCAAAATTATCAAAAACCAAAAAGAAAGTTAAATTTTCAACTGTCATTAATTTGTGGATTGTGAGCTCACATTGCCTACAGGTAACACACAGAGAAATGTTTATTTTGTGAAATCTATACAGAGAACTGAAAGTTATTTCTAAATGCTAACATAATACAAAATTTGTAGAAATTTCATTTCTACAAATGAAACTTTTTTATATCATATTACAATAAAAATCAAGACACACATTGTGAACAAGACTTTCAGACCAATTAGGCATACAATTACATGTGCAGGAGGCATGCACAATTGTGCAGCTAATTTGTGCATGAAATTACTTTGATTGCACATCCTAATTGGATAAATGTGTGTGCAAATGCCAGCAGTCATTGGTGCTGCAATTATCCAATGCACACCCATAGTCATGGCAACTGCCTGCAGAAAGGAGATGCAGCCTTGCATACCTAACTGGGCTTGGGGCTTCAGCTGAAATCCTTTTTGTTTTCTCCTACCAGGTCTCCTGGACATGATGTTTCTGGAAATTTTTATTGATTTGTTATCCAGATGAGGCAGGGTGATGGACTTGGGCATTGCCAAGGAATCTGATTTAGTGAGCAAGAGAAGTTCTTGTCTAGAGGTGCAGCACCTTGAATCTGGCTTTGATAAGGGAGAAGATGAAAAATCCCCAGCAGTATAAACCACAGCAGGTTTCTTTTCCTGACTCTTACCTGAATTAGTGTTATAAAATGTGTTACAGGGTGTGACTGTGGTGGGAATGGGAAGGGTGGGACCCCTTGGCCTCAGCCCACAGAAGGTTCTGGACCATCACCACTGGCTCAGTTTGGGCTTTCTGAGGAGCTGCTTTCATGAACCTCCTTGACAGTAATTTATAGAATTAATAAATGTGGAAAATCTTCTGTCTTCTCACAGAGATTTCAGTAATTCCTCCACACACATGAACCATCCCTGTACAATTAACTTCAATGGTCACAGTATTCAATATTAAAATGAAAATAAGTTCTTCCATTTGAAAGCAATGGAGTTAAAATGCATATCCAGACTTGTAAGTAAGGGCTCAAATCCTGAATGAATCCTTAAAAGAAACATTTGTTTACATGATTTCTTTTGTGTTTAAAGAGCTCTCTTAATGTCCAGAGATACAGAAAAACGCTTTTCAATAAGAATGGGCTGTTCAAAGAGTCTGGTGGGGCTTGAAACTTGATGGGGCAAAGGTTCCATAAAGTCCTTTATAGCCCTGGAAAATCCTCATCTAAGCAGATACCCAGGAACTCAGAAAAAGCAAAGGGTGAGGGTGAAGTTGGTGCAAACTCTGTGTTATCAACCCACCAAGAGCACTAAATCAAGCACTTCCAAAGCACTCTCAGGAATTTTAAGGATTTTCCTCAGCCAGATGAGTTTATTTTGCTCACAGAAGGTATATTATTATGAGGCTATCTTAGAAATGAGTGAAAGAGGTTCTTCCCTCAATTGTCTCTGATTCTGGTCACATTCTTTGAAAAAAAAAAAACAGAAAAGACCAAAGGGGTCTCCAAAAAAGGGAAAAAAAAAAAAAAAAAAAAAAAAAAAAAAAAAAAAAAAAAAAATCAAAGCTAAGAAAAAAAATAGGAGTAGAAAATAGATGTGTGAGAGATCTTAATAAAGATGTGTGAGAGAAGAATGACAGATAAAATAGTGAACATTTAAGGAAATAAATTAAGTGATTACTCTGCCTACTCTCATAACAGAGGTACTTAAATTGAAGTACATTTAAATCTAGAAAAACCCACTCTTCTTAAAACTAAGGCATAAAGAATCTGTGAAATGCATTGCCAAGAGAAAGCACAAGAAACAGGGATCCTGGCAGTATGGCCATGGAACTGCACATCTCTAAAAATTCCTAATACCTCCAATTCTACCAGTTCACTTCTCGGAAAGTTTTAGATCTTTTCCCAAACTCAAAACTCCAGCATCTCTCCAAGTTCATTATTTTGGTTGGAAAAGCCCCTGGGATGCCCAGAGCTGCTGCCAGCCTGGCCTGTTGTGTTCCTTTGGCAAGCAGAGCTCTCTCCTCAGTCTGTCCCTGCAGGGAACCTGCCCCATCCTCCCTTTACTTCCCTGTCTCCTTAAACCTTTCCAAAACATTTTGGGAAATAACATTATTCCTGAGCTGAGACAGAAGTAAACTTTGTGAATTGCAAGGCCTGTCTTAAACAGGAGCATCTTCATTTTCAGTTTTCTGTCTCTTAACTGTTTCTCTTTTCCAGTGCTCCCCAGGCAGAGCAGTGACAATGAGCTGGAGCTTTCAGAGCAGGATGAAATCTCTGCCTCCATGCTCAGACCTGAGGTACAGCCACCTTCCAGAACATTCCCTCAGTTTTCCCTCCCACATACAGTTTTACTCCAACAGCTTTTGCCTTGAGAACTCTTAATTTCATGGCTTGTGCAGTGATAAATCTGATCCCCAGGAAGACACCTAAATCTCATTTGGGATTTTGGGCAGGTCTCAGCCTGCTGGTGGGGTTTTGTTTGCCCCCAGAATGGGGCATCAGCCCTGTTCATGAGGTTTCCAAGTGTGCACCAGCTGTGCCAACAGCAGCATTACAGAAACCCCATCAAAGCAAGGAGCCAGGCCATGTATTAAACCCCACAGTGCTGGAAGGAGGTGGGAGAGGAGAGATTTGGGGCTTGATAGCTTTTCTATCATAATAAAGATGGAGGGATAGCAGTTTTGGAACTTGTTGATATGCATGGAACTCCAGGAGCTCCTGTTCTTTCCCTGCAGTGCATCTATCACAGCTATTCTCTCCCAGGACATAGAAAAATGATTCAGCAGAAATTGAAGTTCCTCATTTCTATGCTGCAAGGGCTTGTATTCATTTCCAGGGCACTTGAGAGCCTCAGAAAGATAGTTATTGTTAGCATGCAGCATCCCTGGCCCCCAGCTGCCCTGCTGAGGACACTCCATCAAGGAAATCACAGCTCTGCTGCTCCTGTAAGTGATGCCCTGCTGTCCCCAGGCCTATTACACTGGCCCTGGGAAATGTGTCCCTTGTCACCTGGGGAATTTGGAATTTTCAGCAGTTTGCTGCCTTCAGGTGTGACACAGCTCCCCTTTTTTCTGCAGATGGCAGTGTTCTCTACGTACAGGGGAGGAGGAGGAATCTGCAATGGGCTGTTACATCTCTGCTGGGAGAAAGAGCCTTTTAAAGTGTTCCAAATTCTTATACCTTTACTCCAAAACCTGGGTATTACAACTACTATCCAGTTCTGGCAGCAGTAGGAAAGAAAAATTAATTTCTCCAACACAGGTTACAAAAAACTTGTGGGGTTTTTTGTTAGTTGCAATAATTTTTTTTAAACAGTCTTCCCATGGAAATAATGTGAAAAAATAGATGCAGTGAAGATGTCACAGTCAGATCTTGGATTATCTACAACTAGAGCTACAGTCGTTG
Source organism: Peucedramus taeniatus (assembly GCA_013400575.1). Lineage (NCBI taxonomy): Eukaryota > Metazoa > Chordata > Aves > Passeriformes > Fringillidae > Peucedramus > Peucedramus taeniatus. The sequence continues at coordinate 90,891 of WBNO01023649.1, read as the reverse complement.
CTTTTTTGCTGTTGTTTTTTTGGTTGTTTTCTTTTCTTTTGTTTTGTTTTTCAATTTTGAACTTTAAAAGTGCTTGTACAGAAAAGCCAAACTAAGCACCCTTGGTTCCAGCATTATTTTGTCAGTCAAAAAGATCAAGATTATGGACAATTTGAAAGGGAAATGGCAAAACTGACACTGGCCAGCTGCAGCCTCTATTTCCCCATTGTTTCATATTCAGAGAATTTTGTATTTCTCTGTAAGTTTCAGCCCTGAGCCATAATTTTTTATGTATCCAGCTTTAGGTCTGACAACATTTCAGCATTTGAATTTTTTCCCTCTGGAAATACTTACTAAATGGTATAAAATGACAAAGTAGTCCTCAGAGCCAAAATTCACTGTCAGCAGTAGAAAAAAAAACTGCTAATAATCTTAATCCAAAAAATGATCTAAATTACATTCCAGTTTCAGCAGAGCTTGCTCGTTCTGATGATCTCAGGGAAGGACAAGGAGAGGAGAGGGCTGTGTTTCAGTTTAGCTTCACTTCAGTGACTCCTGGTTCTCATTTAACATCAAATCTCTCTCAGTGCTGCTCAGTTTCTTGCCCTCTTTTATGTTTATCAGCTCTTCCCAGTCTAAGTAAAAACAGTTTATAGGTTGTTGGAAAAGAGATTAAATCACCTCAGCAAAGAGTTTGGGCATTTTCCTTTCAACCCCTCCAACTTCTCCCAGGACCCCTCTGTTGGGGCTCTGTTCTTATTACTTGGCAGTAATTTAACCAATTAAAACACAGTCCTCTAATCACAACAATAATATCCAAAAATTACCACATATTTTTAACTTTAAGAGCAAAAATTGCCTTTAAATGTGTCTTGTGTTGTGTTTTATATGCCTTTTCTGTAATAGTTCTGTACCTTGGTTTATCCCAGTTCTCCCCTACTATAATGGTTCAGCCCATGTTGTCTCCTCCCTCCTCCTTCCTGTCAATCCCTTGGCTCCGCCCCTGACTCATTAATAATCGCTGAGTCATTCCCTCAGCCCCTCCCCACTGTCCTGTCCGTCACTCACAGCCCCTCCCTTCCCTCTAGAAACTTCCATCAAGGACATCGAGTGATTGGTTCAGGCACTGGGGGTTCCTCCCCCAGAATGCCCCTATTGGTTTCCCCAAGTGCCCATCTTCCCAATTTCCACACCCCCCTGTTTCCCCATTGGCTCCCTGTCAAGCCCCTCCCCTGTTCCCGCCTCCCTTTCTCAGTTGTTGCAGTGAGCTCAGGGTGTTTGGGCAGAGGCTCCCCTGGGCTCTGGATCTCTCTATTCCCCCCCTGCAGTAAATCCAGATTTCACCTCTGTCCAAAGCCCACTCCTCCTCCCGCCGCCGCCGTGCCATTGCCTCCCCTGCCAAGGCGAGAGCCTTCACTGCCCTCCTGCCTGCCCTGGAGCTGGGGAGAGTGTCCCCCGCTGTCCCTGTGCCACAGCCAGCCGGGGCGCCCCGAGGGTCACTCGCACAGGCACAGTGACAAGTGAGCCACTCTGATTTCTATATTGCAGTCACAGGATTTCAGTCTTTAACTGCAGCAGTTATTGCCTTGTCTGGACTCACTCACTCTACAGAAGGGCAAAATTCAGATTTTGAGGACTTTTTGAGAAAGAAGAGCCTTCACTTTCCCTGGTTGCTTTCTTCACAGTTTTCAGTGCTGACATTGCTGGAGGTTCTGGTCCTTGCTGTGCTTGCATTAAAGGGGCTTTAGCAAACAAACCCTGATCCATTGAAGTTATCTGTAAGCAAGCACTTTATCCTGTTCTTTTCTACATGCACAGGTGTTTCATTAGCCTGACTTACACTTGAAGCTCTTCTTTACATCCTCTAAGTTCTTCAGCACTGTTTATAATTTAAACACCAGAATTAATGAGAAAACACCGTGGAGTCAAAAATTAAACCTCCCTGTCCTCAGCAGGGCACAACCTAATTTTTATATTATTATTAAATTTATCCCACATTGCACAGCATTGGCTGGGAGGTTCTGTTGGGTCATTTAGTGATTTTCAAAGTCCCTCCCTGCTGGACACAGTGTCCATGCTGTGGCTGGGAGCTCTTTTCCCTGGGCTGCAGCAGCATTAACACATAGCTCATGATGATGGCTCTGCTCCCATTTCCAGCTGCATTACTGAGCATAATGGCCCTGTCCTTGTCAATGCTGATTAAGCCATAATCATCTTGTCAGTGGTAAATGTTCAGAGTGGTATTGCAATATTTATGTTACATTATTGATAAGAATATTGAAGGCATTAGGCTTTTCCACCCTGGCAGAAAAGCTGCCTTTCCAAGGGTATTTCCCACTGTTGGCTCCTGTGGGAGGGCTCAGATCCATTTTACATTTTACTCTGTTCCTAATCCTCTGCTCATTTGTTGTGTTATAGCACAACCTGCACCTAAAATACACATCTCTGCAAATGTCTCTATGAACATGAATTTTGAAGAATGAGAGAAAATTCATCTAATGATTCCTGTCATCCATAATACAATGCTGACTGCCAAAAGGACTGGAATTCTCTACAAACCTTTCATTTTCTATTCTTTGCCTGGGATTCCTGAAGTTAATCAGACTATAAGTAATTATCACAAACCTACTATCAAATAAAAACTAGAAATTGAGTCTCACAGTAAAAGAGCAAACACACACTTGGAAAATCCTAATCCTAACTCTAATTTACAACTATGAGACTCATAAAAAATGGAAACATGGTTCCTAATATTTATTTCTCTGTGTCTATTAAATTTTGAACAAGCTGCAAAACTGAATGGATCCCACTAAAGCCAAATTCCATAGGCTGAGCTTTTATGGGAATAGCACTCAAGAAGCTAAGAATGCAACAAAATATTGTTAGAAATACTGCAGACAGGACAGGCTGTGTGAAATTAAGCAAGGACAATTTGGTAAAAAGTTAGAGGAAGATTTGAAAGCACTTAATGACTACAACAAGCTTGTTCCTAAAGAGCTGCACACATTTCTAGGAAAGCTCATTGGAAACAAAATCACAGAGCTTGTGCTAAAACCAGAATTGTATGAAGATAAAATGGGCACTATAAGTGAGTTATGAATGGAACTGCTACAGCACTTATTTATCATATTTGAATGAATATTAACAAATTTAAAAAAATTAAAATAATTTTTCATTTTATTTAAGATGTACTTTTGTTCTTTCTGTTTTATATAAATCCTGCTAAGTTCCTGCCCCTGAAAAGGCTGGGTGTGAGGGAGCAAACCTGCTGCCTTGGCTGAGAGAGAACATTTCCAGCCAGATAAAAGTCAGCAATGCATTTTAAAGGCTGAGAATTTTGTAGCATTTTCCTGAAACATCCAAGTTTTCTTTTTCATTATGTGAATACCTCCAGAATTGCTGCTGAGAAGCAGAGTTCCCCCAGTCCTCCCTGGCTGCCACGAGGCATCCGTGTGTTTTCTCCTTGCCTTTGATGAACACCGAGCAGCCAACGCAGCCATCTGGTCAGGGAGAGAGAAATTGTGTAAAAATGAGATATGCGTGTGTAAATAAAAGATTGATGAATGAAGCCCTGAAAGCTGAGATGAAAGTGAAGCAGAACAGACAGGTAAATCATTCTGATACTTATGTTAGTGCTGAAATTATGTTCTTCTACCTTCTTTTTTTTTTTTTTTTTCTGCTGACAGCAGTGCAGGTGACAAAAAATACTTTCAATTTTGCTGCTGCCACAAGTGCTGGAGGTTAGCAAGCTGAGTTCTATTGCTGGGGAAGGATGCTTTAGTCAGGAGAAGTGAGAAAGTTTTGTGGCTTCATTTTTAATTACTTGGTTCTTTAGTTATGAAGCTCCAGCTTCAACGTTGCCTCCAGAGCAGCCCAGGCTGGCTTGCCAAAATTGACGCTGTGTTTAGAAATAAATATAAGTTCTGTAGATCTTCTGGCAGAATTTTAAAGCTGGTTTCCTTCCCCCACAGGTCTCCGAATTTTCAATTAAAAAATATTAATTTTAAAGTAAAATAGGAGTAAAATCTGAGCAATTCTTTCAGGCAAGCTTCACCTAGGAGCCCATTAGACTGAAAATGCAATTAGGATGTGTTTTTTATATGAAAATAAAGTTGGCATTTGAGCAATGAACAAAAAAAGATGGTGATACGCAAAAAATTTTCTGCAACTCATTTTTTCACATAACTAATCACTGTCTGACATCAGAGAAATCTTACTGAGTCCACCTACAACTCCAGCACTAAGGAAAAGTAATCAGTAACTCATCCATTATCTGAAATATCTGAAATACCCACTGCTTATTTGTTGGTGCATTGGGCATTTTATAAATTTAAAGCCAGCAGCAGCCTCAGTTCACTCCTATTTTACAAACACCCATGGAACAGACTCACTTTGTAGATCAGCAGGATCAGTCTTATTTCTGAGTTACTCAAGTTCCTTATTCAGTATTTGATATTTAATGCAAACTATGGGACCATGCAAATCACCACATTCACTTTTGATGGACATTTTTGTGTTCTGTGGCTGTTGGTTCCCTGAGAGTTTAGGAGATCCACCATGAGATGGAAAAGGCTTTCCCCACCAACTTTCTGCAGAGGAACATCTGAAACTGAGCAGCTCTGAGTCCACTGAAAAAGCCAGAATTTATCTGGTGTTTATCACTTCATTTGACAGAATAGTTTTAGGGGTGATTTTCAAAGGCAGAAGCAGGAATTTGACACCAGCCTCTTCCCTAAATCACAATTTAAGAGTTCACTCAGATGTTGGACAGGGAAAGAAATCCTGTCCCCACAAATATATACAGGCAGTTATAATTAAAACAAAAACCAATCCAAACCTTTTTACACTTGGGAATAGCCATTCTAGATTCCATCTAGGCATTAACATCCCTGGGAATGGAAAGGTCTTGAATAAAATATACTGCAGACTTCTTGACAGAGAAATGCCAGCAGTTCACCACACAAATTATATAAAAATCAAAGGTATAGAGTAACTTATTTGTAATTTGAGCTGGAAGGATACAATGGGAGCAATGCTTTAATCTGTGCTCCATTGTTTATTCCATAGGGAAATCAATTACCTTCTTCAATTTGTTTTTGCAAGTTATAAAACAGAGATACTTAGTATCAGTCATCATATCAAGCCAAAAATCAGAAGAGTGTTAAGGTAGCAAAGAAGCATAATTATCATGAATCCCATGGAAAGAAAAGGGAATACTCTCCTGACATGACAAAGATGATTTCCTCTGAGAAAAGGAAAGATTAAGGAGGGATAATGTGCAAGTCCTGGCACATTATTTAATTTAATTTTTATTGGACAATACTGAAGCAGAAAGAGACACAGAAGAAAACAAGAGCCTGAGGAGCTGTCCCAGCCAAACCTCAGCACCTTCCCCTGCCAGCCATGCTTGGGTGGAAAAGAATCGATTTTGGTGAACAGAATTCTGCTCCAGCTGTGTTAAATTCCAGACAAGAGCAGCATCTCCAAGGCACCAGTTCTTAATTCAATCTTTGTTTCTCCTGAATGTCACAGTTTGAGACCTCTTCATACAGACAGGAAGTTTCCAAGGAGGATGTAGGCACAGGGAAGAGCCAGGTGAAGGTGACTGGATACAGAATGAATCTCTTGGGCTGAGGGACCCTGGGGATCTGTGTCCAGACAAAGCCTGGGCAAGGCTGCTGGGATTCCTTAGGCCAGCCTGGTGCTGAGGGAAGGCAGAGCCTAAAGGCAGCACAGCTCAGCACTCCCTGGGCTGTGTCAAACACACTACAAGCAGAATCAGTGAGGAATGGTGTCCTCTTCCCTTACTGGGATTTCTCTCCCCTCTGAATGAAGGAAAATAAAAATCCCTGAACAGTCAGAACCACCACGCTGTAGAAAAACTAAACACTGTCATCTGATGCTGCACAACAGCCTCAGATAAATCTGTTTTGATGATTTTGAGCAACTGCTTTCAAAACAGAACATGGTGTTGAAAAGGAAGCCATAGGAACATATTTTACATTGAAAGGCTTTGTGAAATTATATAATCTGTAAAAACTGAGGGATTTGGCCTCTGTTTGCTTTCCGTTCCTCATGGTTATTATTGCCTCATTATACAGTCGTTTGTACAATGTTTTGGCAGACATTCACTACTGCATAAATTAAAGTTGCTGAATCTAGTCATGCCTACAGGTCTTTATGAAAATACCAGCAACATTTTTATTTGAATGTCAAAGTTTGTCAACCATTAAACTGATTGATTTTTCATTATGCAATTCAATAGAAGAAGCAATCTCCAGTCTGTATGCAACATTACTCAGAAAAACATGCAGCTTGGAAAAATCCTTCCTGCTTAGTCTCTCCACAAAGGAGCTGTGCTTTAAGGCTGGCTTCAGACATTTTATTAATGCAGTAGCAACAGATAAGATGCTGTAATTCAATTCTGTGAAAGAGAATGAATTCATCTGTGGTAATCCAAAAATTCTAATAATCCTTTAAAAACCTTTCCAAATGGCTTTATAAGTGCAGTGTCTGAAGAAGAGGTTGGAGCTGTGCAGTGTGAAGCCACCAGACCCCAGCAGAGCCAGCAGCACCTCAGGCTCCAGCAGGGAAGGAGCCTTCCTGGAGAGCCCAGCAGCAAGGACAGAGAGCAGCCTCCTCACCTCTTAGTGTTGGTCTTCTCTGTGAAATCCCCGAGGAGGAGAGGACAGAAGTGCCCAGCAGAACTCCAGATCACCTCGTGTTCCTCTGAGCTGCACAGAATTCCAAAGCTCCCACCCAGAGCTACATTCAGCTGTGCCAGAGCAGGATGAGCTGGGCAGTGCTGGGCTGTGCCAACAGCCCCTTCCCCTGGCACTGCCCAGACAGAACCAGCAGAGCTGCCAAGCTTCCAGCAGGAGCTGTTTCAGCACCTCTCAAATCTGACTCCCTGTGTGCACATAAAGGAGGGGGGCACCAGCAGGACTTACATTTTCTTTACTTTCTCTTCCCACTTGCTACTCCAGTATTATTCTTGGCCTGGCACCATTAAACCTCCTTGACTCAAAGATTTAAGAGTGCAAAGCACACAGTGAAAAGACCCTTTTAACTAAACTGGGAATTACAAAGTTTACAAAATAAGCTCTACAAATATGCAGGATTCAGGCTGTAAAAAGGTAAATTAAAATAAGAATGTGCATGATCTGGTCACTGAATATAAACTGCATTTAGAAGTTAAGGACTTAAGGACAACAGTGAAACATCCAAAACAGGGCCCTGCTTACTGAGTCTTGTGGACAGGATCCAACTCACTGCTTTTAGTTGAACATCTCCCTAGAAAAGTTATGCAAATAATATTTTACAAATGCTTAGGGAAACGCCATAAAGAAAGAAATGCATAGAATTCATTATCCCTGCTAAAGGGATTACGTGGAGTACAAAATCCAGCAGTTATTTTGCATCTATAACCTCAAATAAAGCACACATCCATATTTGTGGTAAGAAACTGAGATGTGAAGTGCTGTCCAATCACTTGATTTAGAAGTAGTATAGAATAAAATTTGGACAAGATTCCAGTTACTTAAATTCTTAAATTCAGTGTTCCAAATCCCAATTGTCTTCAAGGATAATATTTCAAACTTCAGATCAGTTTTCTGAGGTTATTGCTTAATTTTTTTTGTTTGTTTGTTTTTGTGGGGTGGTTTTTTTGTTGTTGGTTTTTTGTTTTTGTTTTTTTTTTTTTTCTTCTCAAAGGAAATGATGACTCAGATTTAACCAAAAAGACAACAATTAAAAATCCCTATGTTTAGTGCATGCAGCAGCATTTTTCAAGACTCACTGGACCATGGACAATGAAACTGAAAGCTAATGTCAGGTTAGAGTAAATTTATACTTAATTTAATAGCACAGTCAGAAGCACTTCACTACAGAAAGTTATGACTTTCATTATGTCTATAAATAGGCAACCTACTGAATGATCAAATAGAATGTTAATGACATTAGCATTAAGTCCCAATTAAACAATGAAGCTATATGCATTACAATCTGCCAGCAAAATATGCATAATCAGAAAAAGATTTCATAAAATAAGGATAATTTGGTTATTTTTATTAAGCAGTAAACAAAGAGTTTGTGCTGATTGGTGAAACCTCACTTGAGAAACATGGGAAATGTCAGGGATGGAAGGAGGGACTTGAATAACAAAACATTTGCTATCCCAGGCATGGTACAGGACTTACACTGGATTTTTTCCTCAGATCATTTGTCCCTCTACTCAAACATTCCTGCTGTCCATTTTCACAGTTATCATTCCCCTGTTTATTTTCTTTCCGAACTTCATTTACTTTTATGTTTCACTGACCTCCTAAAAGGCTTCAGAAAATACCTGTCACTATTTTACACCTTTTTACTACAGCATTAAAGGGAAATGACTCAACCATGTTCAGTGAGGAAAGGAGTGCCAGAGCCAAAAAAAAAAAAAATCCATTTTTTTAGAGTCCCAAGTGGATCCATAATCCACTGATGGAGTTATTCCTCACGTGAGTGCTGCTCTGTCCCCCCTCATGACACTTGTGCAGGTGTTTTCAGAGCTGTGCATGCCAAGTGCTCCCTCAGCAGACAGGAACATCCTCACAATGCAACTGAGAGGGCTGCAGCCTTTTACCATGCTCATATTTTCATTTTGGAATCAGACTGAGAGACTGGCAAGGAATCAAATGTTTCCTGGCTTAAAACTTCCATGGAAAGAAAATACATCCTGTACAAATGTCACCAGAATAAGAGGGTGGCTTTTTTTCCTTTTACAGTGGCTTCCTTAAAATTAAGATTTTTAATATTTTTCATAAAGCCATTTTTTTTTCTTAAAAATGTCTGATGTGATTTTAAAAATGGTGTATTCATTATTATGTATTATTTTAGCATCCAAATACAGAGCAGGTAAATACCCCATGACTTAATAAGTTTCTGTAAGAATCCCATAGTGGATTCTCCCTGGATAATGTATGGTCAAAAAATGATTCACTGAAGGTACTTAGCTGAGGCTTACACAGATTTTTGCACAAGAAAAAAAGGCTGAATTCACTGGGTAATTTATTCACAACAAAGGAATCCACCATGACTTGCAGTGACTTTCACGCCAGGGAGAAGTTCCCAGAGCAGGGAGCTCTTTGGTTGCATTGGGCTGACAGCTGGTCTCTCATCATGATTAAATGGCTTTCCCTTGGGTGAGCTCCAGAAATATGCTGGGTTTGAGGCAGAAGAGATGCAGAATTCCACATTAGCTGTTCCTGAGTTTCTTATGCACACAGAGTCTAAAACAGCCCAGGAGGGCTTGGATCTGGGATTAAAAAAAATTTGGTTTTTCAGAGAAGACTCTTTCCCATACTCAAATTTCCAGGGATTAAAAACTTGTTCCTCACTCTAGACATCCAGCTCAGGTACAATTACCAGTTCAGCAGCAAAACCCACACCAGTTTTGTGGTTTGTGACCTGGTTTTGAGCTGCAGTCTGGTGCAGCATTACCCAGATGTTTTATCATTACTGACCTCAGCTCCAGGATCCAGCCAACAACTGCTCCCAACAGAGCATTTCCCAGGGCTCACCCTAGAAGGAGTGACAGAGCTCATGAGAGAAGCTTCCTGAAGCTGGAGCAGCACAAAAGCACCCCTAAAAGCCAAAGGTGCATTTGTTTGACACCAGCTGCTGTCACACCAGCAGAGAAGCCTGTGCTGATTCATAGGCTTGGCCTGCCCCACCTCCTGAAGTCTTAACCCTACAGAATGTAGGAACAGCACCAAGGCCTTCTCCAGAGGCCCAAATATACAATGAATTATGGGGTGGCACTTCAGAAAAGGAAGTATGAGATCCTGAAAATCTCCATCTAAAAATGTGGGTGTTCTGAGGCTCCCTGAATTGTTTAGTCAAATCCATCTGGGTCTGATATACATTCAGGCTGATACTTTCCATCTCTTTTGCCAATGTATGCAAGCAGTGCAAAATAAATTGTCTGTTGGAATTGTGACAGGAGGAGTATTTTCTATTCAAGTCCCCTCTGATCAGAACTCCCATGCAGAAACAACTGCATTTTCCTGATACTTTGCTGTCAACTTTCTAAATCTCAGATGTCAGTGAGATTTACAACATTCCTGCTGGGCTCCCCAGCCAGATTTTGAAGAACCATTCACTTTTACAAACAGGAACTGGCAGCCTGTAAATAAACATAATGGTGGAATTGCTAATAAGCTCTATTTCCACCACGAGCTGTTTTGTTGCTGGAGATGAGGCTGACAACATGAATTCCACGTGGCTGACCATTTCCTACCACTCACCTCTGCAGCTCAAAGAATCCTTCTACGGCACCTTTTGATCCCTTTAAAGAACTTCTAGAAATCATACACCCAAGCTAAGATTTCCATCTGATCATTGCAGCAAGCTTAGTATTAAATTGGGTTGCAATAAATGAATGTTTTGTATCAGTGTCTGGAACTTCCAGTGTCACAACCACTTCTCCATCTTACCACACATACTTGGCATTATTGCTCACCCAAGGAATGCAGGCAACTGCTCTGCCACCACAATTCTCCCACATATTTTTGACAATTCTGGCAACACAGGTAATTCTAGCTTTTGGACGTTCTGTAGTGGTTGGTTTCTGCAAAAGTTTAAGTGATGAACTTTCATTAATTAATAATTTTGTCATACAATACTCATATATATACCCATTAGAGAAAAATTGTTAGGAATTGTAGACACACAGAGATCACCTGTGTCATGATGTGATCTCAGCAAATTGCTCCCCTTGCTGGAAAATTAGCAACTGCATTAATGGCAGGCACAAAATCCTCAGAAATAATTAAAAAAGGAACATGAACAGAAGACAACCCACCAGAATCTGCAGAGCTTGTTGATAATGAATGGCTGAAGAGAGCACTCACTGAGGCAGAAAAGCCAGGAGAGACCTCTGGAGCAGCTTAGGGTAGTTGTAGTTCCACACCAGACTTTTAGCATCCAAGGGATGACTTGCTACTGATATGAAATCACCAGATAAGTAAACCCCAAAAATGCACTGCAGAGATTATATGAAATATCTATATAAATACCTGTGTGAATGACACCATACACAATACAGAATGAATAAACTTACCCACAGATAAAATACATTCTCATTTGTGCTGCCTAGGTATTGAAGCACATATATGAGTGCTGAGGAAATTAATTTTACCCTTTCTCCAGAAGAGATTATGGATTGTAAGCGACCCAGTCTCTTATTGTGTGAAAACAGTACATTAATACTTCTGACTAGTCATTAATCAATACATCACTAGCAAATTATACTTGAAATTAAGCTGTTGCAACTCACACTACTGAAGCAAAAAGGTTTAGAGGGGAGAGAGAGGGGGCTAAAATAAAAAGAGATCCAATCCAAGGAGCTGTGCAACCTGCTCAATATGGAATGGGAAATTGCATTTCTCAGCTACACAAACAGAATCACTGGGCAACTCTGACAAGATTCAGTCTATGGAAAATATAAAATACAATGTAAAAGAGAAGATCCTGAAAATTCCCCCAGAGCATTCCAGTGAAACAGCACATGCCCCAGCACATTTCCACACGGGAGCTGGCAGTGCCTGGATGTTTCTGAATCAGCAACTCTAACAGGCAGATATTTTGTTTCAGGGGTCAATTTTCCCATTGATGCAAGGAGGATTTACACATGCAAGTCCCATTAACATTAATAGGAGTTGCCCACATAAATCCCCCTGCAATGATGGGAGAAAAGACCCCACAGTCTGCAAGGATCCAAGTTCTAATGATTACCTGTCAAATGGCCCTAAGCATCATCATCACCAGAAAAAGCAGACGAAGCAGCTTCATGGCTGAAAATGCCTCCAAAGGAGCAGTAACCACCTGCAGTCCTACAGCCCAGGCAATGCCACAGAAGGGAAAATGGCATAAAATGGACTCTTTGAATATGAAGGGTTAATCCAATTAACCAACTTAAAAAGAAAGTACTCATTAAAAAAGGAATTCAAACATATCAAAGCACTCCTCAGGAAAAAAAAGGTGTGAATATTGTATGAGCTCCAAGGTGCTTGAAGGATAATACAGCTACTTGTTTAAAAATTCAATTAACCTTATCTTTCTTTAACTTGATTTATTAATAATCCTACAGATAAATTGCCAGTTTTTAAAAAGTCATGTTATCTTTTGAATACATCCTGTATGACAAGCCTTAAAAACGACTTCAAATAAGCCTAATCCTCACTTTGCATGCTTGCATCATTTAAAGAAAGAACAAAATGCAGTTCAGAGCTTGATTTCTGTAAAATACCAACATCAACAGTCTCATCTACTGCTCCTGCAAGTGAGCTATTGGGTACTCAAGTACCATAGGAAAAACATTTAATGTTTCCATTCACCCTATGAAAGAGACATGATAACAGTTTTTAAGCAATCAATGTAGTGTAAAGCCATAGCCTCCAACGTGTACATCATTCCATCAGATCTCAAATCAAATCTGAGCTATTTCCAAACCTGCCTTCACATGGACACAGAGCACTCAGACATGAACTGATATAAACTTGATAACACAGGTACCCATATTGGCAATTACAGGTGTCCTCGTGCTGAAAGCAGCCCAGAGAATTCTCAGCTAAAAGTGAACTGATTTTCTTTGGAAAAAAGTTGAAAGAAGACACAGGACCATGCACTTGCAAGCAAACCTTTAATTTTCATCAAGAGATTTTCTTGTAAACACAGATGAGAGACTCAACTATGATCCCTGTTTTTGAGAGACAAACAGGCATGGGTCCCTCCACTTAGCTCTTTTACAGATCTGCAGATGTTAAATAAAATCACCATACACTCATGCTTCCCAATACACAGAGAAATTACTGCTAAATGAAGAGGCAGCCTGCTTATTAATATATATATTTATATATATAAATAACTGCTCAGTCACAAGCATCCAGAGGTTACAGCTGTTGAACACTGGGAACATTCCAGCCACGTGTTTTTCTGAGGACTCTGGATTATGCACACACAGACAAACACATACCAGTACCTATCCAACAAAGGGTGCAAACATTAACCCTGAAATGCAAACTGGACAGTGGGCACGATGCAGGACAAAGAGAACAGTATCAGTTATGCTGTAAAAAAATAAATAAATTCCCCTTTCTGGCCTGGAGCCAGGTTCAGGGCAGGCACAGGCACCACGGGACTGCAGAGAAGCCTGGTTGTGGCATGGCCAGGCAGAGCTCAATGTTCATGACTCAATGGCATTTTTAATTTACTTACAGTATTTAAGCACTGCTGGAACTGGCTCGACCTTCATGAAGAAGTTTAAACCCCAACTCATCAACTCTAGAGATACTACTGATCTACTGGGTGTGCATTTTAAAGTAAGTACATTATAAATACTTTTCAGATCTGATTTCAAGCATGGTTCAGAAGAAGTGCAAGTTTAACATGGTCATTTAGAACAGCTTTCTCATTTTGTAGATTTTTTTCCATACAAACTAGATTTATAAATAGCTCAATAAATTTTATTGTATAAATGCTTAATGGTTTATCATTACAAAATGCATAGTTAATAGCTATCACACCAATTTTAATCCTATTAACTGGGATCAATACTAACCTTTGGAATTATCAGTTGAACCTCCTCTCCACCACAAACCCCCTCAGATGATGGTCATTTAAACTTCTCAGACCCCAAACTTCAAAAAGTAACTATTGACTTACTAAAGGCCTAAACAGTGCAACAAATCCAGGGAGACTAATAACAGGAATGCTCCATTTATGACTTTGAATTTTGCTGGGAAATCTGGCATAAAGTTTAAATTCTGCCATTTTCCTGACTCCAGTAAATGAAGTCACTAGAGAAAATGTCATCTGTTAGGTCTTACTAAAAAAACAATGTAAAATTGTTCCATGTGAGGAACATCTTCTGGATTGTATTTCCTACTTGATTATGGCATCAGTTTCAAAACCATACAATAAAGCCACTGCAGAACTGTCAATATTATTGCCTTTAAACTCCATTCATAAGATCACTGTGAAGGACAGATGGTGAGCCTCACCTTCAGCTGTTTAATTAGCAGAGATCCAAGGATTTTTAGTAGAAGCCATCTTCTAACTGGTAAAAAAACTTGCACTTTTTTCTTTTGCTTAGTTTTGACTTCCTCTTTAAAATTTGGAGGATTCTTTCCAAGATGTAAAACAAAACCAAATCATCTCAATAAATCATGAATCCTAATTTAGCACTTTCAATTCAAATGCTTCATTATACATTTATTTGTTTAGCTACAAACCCCATTGGACCTGGTGGACACCTAGAAGTGTCTCAGCTATCAATGAAACGACTTTAAAGATATGATCCAAGCTAAGGAAAGTAAGGCAATGGCAAATAACACATCTCTGGGGGTTTAAAACCTCTTTTTCTTACCCTTCCTCCCTTATGTCCTAGTATGGGTCAACCTCCTCTTCTCCTAAGAGAACACTGTTCATTCATTCATTCATTCATTCATTCATTCATTCATTCATTCTTCTTTTGTAACAGCAGCACCACCTTCACTACTACTCTCCTCAGCTGAGGTTTCAGGCTTTGTCTCTGGTGAATTATTCAACCCAGACTCTTCTGGCTCAATCTCATCTTCATCATAAATAATATCTTCTGGATTCGGTGGTGGGGGGCAAAATTCCTCTGCTGGAAACATTTCTCGGAAAATAGTCTCAGCCTATTCAGGAAAAAGAAGAATAACATAAACTTTACCTTGAAATGTAACACCCTGAGGCAATATTTTACAGATATTTAAGATTAACCTGCGTTCTTTCAAATCAATAGTGATTTAGTGCTTTGACAGTATTGTAAACACATGGGAAATCCATTCCTTCTTGCAGACCTCAAAAGAGAAAAAGCAATTTATCTTTTTACATTGTTCTACTAGGAAGTCACAGCATGGGGCTTTGCAAAAATGCTGGTCATTCTGTGTTGCACTGAGAACAAGAAAGAAGATCTTTCTGGAAGCAAACTGATCTTTTGCACTATAAAACTATCCCTAGCTGCAGTCCAAGGCAAAGCATTGGAAACATCTTGGCTCTTTCCAGAGAGGGATCCATTTCACAAGGAAACTCAGGGAACTGTACACATGTACAATCCATATCATGGCTAGATGGGTTTCCTTCTTAAATTAAAAAAATGGCAAAAAAATGTCTATTTCTCCTTTTCTGAACAGCTTAAACATAGCCCAGCTGAGAACTACTCACCTGATTAACTCTGAAATCCTTCCAGATATAGAAAATAAACAAGTTAAAGGACAAATATTGGCCTGACAGTTTTAGTACATCCTCTCATGACCATGAAGATGCCTCAGAAGTCTGAAATATGTCAGGGAATATATTATTTTAGCTCATAATAATTCATGTCAGGTTGCAGCACTGAAAACAGAAAACTGGAAGCAGATGCTTTACTAGATCCACACATAGAGAGTTTTTAAAGATCATAAATGGCATCTTCACTTCATTTAGCCTGTCCTCAGGGCAAGTAAATGCAACCATCAGCATTAATTCAGTATCACACCAGGAACTGAACCCAGAATTACAATAAAACAAGAGGGCAGTAATTGCTGTATGAGGTGTAGATGGAGAGTTGTCTGTAAGAGCTGTGGTCTTGCCTTGCCAATAATGTATCAGCAGTGCAATCACACAGCATGACAAACAGAATTCAGTAATACTGATGGTAATGAAGAAATAAATCACAGCAAGTATCACTAAAACATTAATCCCAAAATGATTAGAGAAATCAGATATAATTTTCCAAGCTATCTTCAAGACTAATACACACACTGGGTTTTTTTAAGCTGTTCTGATCCATGAGTTTGCAAATATCTCCTGTTTGGAGATTCCCATCCCATTCCTAGGAGGGTGAGAGTGACTTGGGAGTGGAAGACACCAACTGACAGCTATTTCCCTCCTCCTCTTGTCTCCAAGGTCCCTGCATGCTGTGACTCCTGCTTCACCTTCAGCCTATTCTTCACTTTGCTCTCACATGACTTCCAATTATAAACATGTTTACAGTGTAATATTTTCCTCTTTGTGACCATTTCTTTCAAAATTTAAATCAGGTTCAAAAAAAACACAGCCTCTCCCTATTTTTATCTAAAAGGCAGTGATTTAGGCTCTTGATGGTTCCTCCTCAGAGATCTGCTTAGTATCTCTCACTGATGGCCAACAGTTTGAACACAAAGGCTGAACTACAGCACCAAGAATATTTAAACAGGGCCTGATCTATCCCATCATTGTTCATTGGTAAGAAGAAAAACTCTTAAGGGAAGACAAACCTGAATGTTAGAAATGTTAAAATCAGAAATAAGTTTTAAGTGTATTTAATCAGTTTTTAATATACTCTTTTAAACAACAGTTTGTTGAACTGTTTTCAAACAACAGTTTGAAAAAATCAAATTTAGAAAGGAACTAATTTACTGTTAAAAACTGCTACCATAATAATTGTCTTGCATTATTTTTTGTCTTTACAGTTCTTTATCCCTCTGAGAGGCAAATTATTGCCTTGTAAAGCAAAATGAAAGATACTATTAGCCCTTAATGACACTGTTCTGACCCTACAGTTCAGGCTATGTCAGCCTTTCCACTTCAAAACCTTATTTTTAAGAGGTTTATGACTTAGTCATAAAAAATCCTGCAACTGGCTAGAAGATGGCATGCACATTGTCTGAACATGGCTATTAAAAACACAGCTTTAAAAATGCCCAGTGACACTTAATCCTCCAAAGCTGTGAAGTGTTCTCCTTTCTCTGATAGTGCCCTGACACCACAGGAGCTGCTGGGCAGATGTGCCCAGGAATTTGTACCTTCCTTATCCAGGGGATCTCTGAAAATCTTTTAATACAGTGATACCAAGGCAAAGAGAAGGAAAACTGAGGCAGGAGGCCTAATCTACCACATTAGGAATTGTGCTGGGTTTTTCCCCAGTAAGTTTCTGGTCTGGGACTATGTCCTGTAAGTATTGAACTTCTTTGGTGATCCTTCCAACTTGAACTGCAGACAGGATTTTCTGCTGTGATTTGTACTGTACTTCCTCCTGTACCTTCCAGGTCAAAGACTGTGACTATTTTCTGATGTCTCCATCCACCTAGTTTTGTAATTTTGCAGATTTATCATGTATATTTTTGCATAGCAGAATAACCCAGACTGTACTGGACTTATTTCTTTAGAATTGAAGTTCTGCAACCAAAATCTGCTCTGCCCAACCTGTTTGACAGCACAGTCGTTTCCTAAAGCAGAGTCTGGCCCAGAGCAGACATAAACATTGGAGGGTAAAACAGCATAGGAACTCCTCTCAACTCCTGAGGAATCTCTCATGTTGAAGTAGACTGCCCAGAGGACCCTGGGTTTCTCCAGTTCTTCATTTTCAGTCTCTGAAAAAGAAAAGGAGTGTTTGCAGTAATCAGTGTTGTTGTGTGATAAGGTAAATATGTAATCTAGCACACTGGAAATCAAATTTTTACCATGGAATTACTGTAATAAAGTATTTTTGTTCTTCAAAAAGCCAATTATTTAACTTTCTGAGATTCTCCTTCATCATTGTTTCCCTTTCCTTTCCAAGCACAGCTATGCAAACTCTACTCTCTCTGCACACCCTCCACCACACCAGCAGCAGTTATCAGTACCAGCACCCTACCAAGAAGCCTGGTTTAAATTTAACACCTCTCACATTATCTCCTGCACTGGGGATAAACTCCCAGAGCACATGACAGACAGCAAGTCCTCCCTGGGCTCTGCCAGCTCACAGGCATTGCATTCCCTGTGCACAGATATTTCTGATGTGTCATTTCTTCCCCTTCTTTCATACTTTATCTTTGTATGTAGAATTTCTAATTGTGGCAGTGCTGCTAAATGAAAATAAATGACTAATTTGTATTTATCAACACTTACTGAGGGTTGTACTGTGCACCAATACTCATCAAGAATACAAAGTTATCACAAACTAAACTTTCTTGCTCATACTCCCTGCTGTACTTTGCACATTCCTATGATCCCTCTGCACACAGGCAGAAAAACCTCTGGAAAGATGAAGGTCACTTTTTAACAGGGCACAATGCAATGCAGGAATACACAACACAGATTCTGAGCTTAATAGATACTATTTGTTTGGAATATTTGCTGTCCCCTTTCTTGTATTTTACCTCCTCTAAAGTAAATGAAGCTTGTAAAAGACTTTGTGAGATTTACTTCTTTCCAAAGAAGAAACTTCTTGATAACTATGGCATTCAAAACAGTATTTTAAAGCAGTTGAATTACAAAAAGAGAGATCAATCTATGCTATTCCTTCAGTATCTTTTTATAACTGTCAAATAGTTAAAAAAAAATAGGTGCTACCCATACTGAACAGTTTGAAATATAAATTAAATTCATCAGCCTGTGAAAGTCTGAGCCTTAATACAGGGCAAGATGCTCTTTAATATATTTAAAAGTTCACATTGCTCATAAAAGTTACTTCTTCCTCATTTAGGCAGGAAAATGAATGGAGTCCTCTTCTCCAGGTGACTTTGCCTCTTTGACCTGCCATGGCCCAGTGCTCACTTTATCTGGTGATTCATTTTCAATAACTCCAACAGTATTTGTTCTGACATTTTAATTAAAATATGACCACTACCTCATCCTGATGATAAAAAGGCCTATGTGTCAGGGAAAACTGGCTTTTCAGTGCCTCAGTGCACCTGAGGACCCCTATGATCACAGAGTTCCTACAGAAGAATTTCAGGCAGCTTCTAAACAATCTATCATTTCAAAACTGGATCACTTTAAACATGAAGATTAATGCTACTCCTCCCCAAATGATTAGAAGACACTAAGCTGATCTTCTCTTCACCAGGTCTTTGAGACACATGGCACTGTCTTGAAAATTGAAGACAGAAATTAAATATTAAAAGGTGAAAATTGCAGGCTTTAAGTTAACACATATACAAATGAAAAATGTTTGCAACTCTCCAGTCTAATAAAGTTTTCTATTTACAAATGTAAGTTGTTGTCTAAATATTACAAGCAAACCAATTATGAGTATTATAAAGTACTCCCACATCTCAGTAACTTGCATTTATACCAACAAAACCCCTGTCACTGGGAGCTGAGCATTGTTTTCTCTCAGAAGAAGTGTGATTTATTGCCTTGCAGCATGGGCACACTATATTTAAACTGCTTTTGCCAGGGTGAGAACACAGCAGCATCTCCCACATGCACATCACCTACTCTGTGAGCATCTACCACAAATATGCTTCCAGTCAAGATCTCAGGATTAAATTTCAAAAACTTGTGTGGAGCCAGCCCAGGTATTTCAGGAACAATTTCCTTCAGCTCTATAAGCAGCTGCTTTGCTCTGGGGTGTGGAATTGTCCAGCTCAAGGCCAAGGTTCAAAAAAGTAGCCAAGGTTTCCTTGAATTTAGGGCCAAGTAGTTCATTATTGGAAATCTATCTTTGTGATTACAACATAGAACAACTTTATGTTTCCACTGCTTACAGCAGTTTGAACTGAAAATTTCACTTCAAACAGCAAACAAGGAAACATTTGAAGACAAGAGGCTGAGCAACAGCCTGAGAGTGAGAGGCAAAAGCAACCCAAGAAGCTTCCACAATTTCACAAATATTTAATTTCACTAATGCACCTTTCAAGAATGTGCTGAACAGCAAATATGTTCCATGGAAAAAAGAAAGTGCGGAAAATAAAAAGGTCCCAGACACTTATGGTCATGTCCTTGGGTACTGAAGTTAAACCACAGCTGAAGAACTCAGTAACAGCTACTTTAATAAATTATATTTATGCAAGATAGTATCATAATAGCTAATTTATTTATTTTTACCTTTTTCTGTATTTAGACTGAACAACTTCTGTACAACAGGCTCTAAATCTTCCCTTGCAGTTTTAGTTGATGGACAGGTTAGATGGACTAAATCTGGGAAAAAAGAACACAAACTAATTCCAATTACCAACACACAGATAGATAAACAACAATTACCATTTTTATAAGGCACAGCAGGCTTTTAGAAATCACAATTCTTCATAAAATGACTTCCTTTAAGCCAGGGAAGTGCTGAACTATGGACATACAGTGTATGTACAGCACACAGAGAAATTCTCTGGGAACACCTGAGAATTCTCTAAGTTACTCCCATGATGTACTCTGTGACTGTGCAATCCTTTGTACAAGATTTTACTCATCCACTTCTTAGATGGGAGGAACTATTGCTGAACAATCCTTTATTTGTTCTGTTTCTCTGCACAGATACAGAACCAGCTGCTTTAGCCCACCTGATTTTCCAGCCATTCATTCATTCATTCAAAAGCCTCACCTTAAAGCTTTTCATGAGTCCACCTTACTGGACTCATTTGCTCCTGGAAACTTCTCACCAGAGAAGCATCCATCAGAGAATCCTGAAGGAATTTAACACTGTACAAAGTTTAAATTGTTCATTTTTTTCTTCATTACTGTAAATTTCTGATCCATTTAAAAGCAGAGCCCAGCTCTGGTATTATTTTACATCTAGATGACATTTTTGTCTCTTCTCTCTGAAGCCTGGCTGTATTTGTTGTCATTATTTTCCAGTACATCACACAGATCTTGACCCTGGTTCCATCAGGAACAGAAATTTAACCCTTCATGCTCCTCTGCTTTCAGGTTGCACACATACAGATTCTATTCAAACTTTAATATTCTTTTTTATTCAACCCAAACCAAACCTTCTGTCTGAAGGAATATGTACTAAAATAAGGAAAAGGGTGGTGATAATCAAAGTCTCCCCCTCACCTTAACTAGATGCTTCCAATCCCAAACACTGTAATAAAATCTATTCTTTCCTCAAAAAACCCAGCTGTAAATCACTAAAGTTCACATCATTTACTTTCTATAAAATCTTTTTTATTATCTTTAAGGTTATGGTTATGAGTCACAGTCATCAGTATATATTTTGATTATATTTGATTTACTCAGGTATAACTGCATTAGTTACAGTGGTTGCCAACATTTGTCTTCAAGTAATTCTCCCAGCAAGAAGAACGATGAGCTCAGTTCCTGATTTCATCATTACAGTCTCCATTTTTAGGGCAAGTGAAGGAGTTTGGTTCCACTCAAGTGGCAATACAGATGATGTGCCTGTCATTTGTGCACTGTGATCAAAGAGTAGATGTATTTGTATACTTATCTTAAATAATTGTTCCAAGGAGAAATCAGTCAGGTTAAAACCCATTTACAGATAATGATGTAAAAGTTTTTTAAAAAATTATGAAATATGTCCCATAACTGGAACTCAGCTATGCCTAATATAGAACTTTATTATTTCAATATATGAAGACAAATTTCATTAAGGAAGGCAGTACCTCCTCTTCTGAAATGAAAGGAATTTATGGAGAAAAGTAAATAACAGAAACCTTAATATTTCAGCACCATAAAAATACTCCTGAAACTAATACTTTAGATCTATGGAACATCAATCTTTCATTAGTTTCACTTCCTGCTGTATATATTTTGTGAACCCTTAATAAAAGGAAATCAGCTATTTAAATGATAAATATTAACAATATGCTTTATAGCACTAAGTTACTAATTAATTACAAGCTTTTATTTTTTTACTATTGTTTAGCAGGAAATATAACTTTGAATGATTTAATCATTTACTTTACTCTTATTTTATATGCAAAGAACTTAATTCAAGCTTATTTAACAGCAAAATAAATTGGTTATTATTACAGTTACTTCTTTCTTGTTAAAAAGAATTAGGTAAGGTAACCTCTAATTCTATTCTAATAAATACCCAAAAGGAACATTTTATTGCTCAATTATTTCAAGTTCACATAAAATACCAACAACAGAATGCTTGCAGAAGATAAAAAGCTCCCAAATACAGTGTATTTCAGATATTTCCATTTAATAGTTCAGCTAAGGGAGCCCATTTTGAAAAAAAAGAAAATGACAGATTACCAGGAAGATTCATGTACTTTGGATTATTATTTTTATCTCCCGAAGGAGGATTTATTCCTGTGAAAGTGAAAATGAGTCCATGAAGCTCCATGATGGCAGGAAGCCACCCTGTGTTCTGTGCAGCAGAGCAACAACACCCAGAGAGTTTCAGTTCTGCTCCAGAGCTGCCAGAGCCAAAGGGAGAAGCTCCTTTACTTACAGGTGTCCTTCATGCAGGTCATGGTGGAGGAGCAGAGCTCGATGACACAAACTGCTGCCCTGCCTGGCTCCAGGGGAGGCACTGTCAGAATGGAAACCTGAGAGCAGAAAGCAGAGCTTGAGGGGAAGCACAGTGTCCTGGAGGATGTGGCAGCACCACAGTCCTCACTAGAGGTGAAAAGGAGCTGCAATTACACAGTTTGGTTTTCTAGTTTACTATGACAGAACAAACTCAACACTGATTAATATTGTCTAAAATGAAGGACTGCAAAGACTGACAAAGCAGATCCAAAGAAGCATCTTAAAGTGAATAATGAGAACTTCAAACAGCAAAAAGGAATGTTTAAAAAAACCAAAGGAACTTTGAACAAAGTTTAGACAAGATAAATAATTAATAGAATACTAAGGGTAAGAGTTTATTAAAAAGCAAGCAAAATTAAAATTAAAGACAGCAGCTTAGAAACTCTATTAATTATAGTGTGAACCAAACAGGAAAATCCCAACCACTGAACTAAACAAAACTAAAATTTGTAATAGTTTTATAGACACTAAAACAAATTAAACAATTACCAGTACAGAGAGCTGACTAAAGATCTTGATTCAAGAACAAACAAAACTGAATTAATGACTTAATTCCTACCAACAACTAAATATTAACACATGAGACAAGTGATACAGAATTGGTACCTGTTGCTCTGAGTCTGTGTTCAATACAGACTGATCAGTAATGAGCACTGCCCTGGAGATCTGCCTACAATTAAATAAAAGAATGATGTAAAAATAATGATATAATAAATTTAATTATGCAAAGTGAAAGCAGAGATGTAAAAATAGTAATTTAGAATCATAGTTTTGGTAATACCAGGGATATTTCACTATATAACCCTTATTACTATGATCCTTAGTGGGATATTTTGCCTGTTGCTGAAGCAGAAACACACCAGGTGATGAATAAATCAGTCAATGCAATTGTATAAAACAGCCTCCTTCTGCTTTTTAAAAAGTTCTGTTGCTTATTTGATCAAGATTAGCAGCAGCACATTAAGTCCTTGTGATGCTCCAGAGAGCACAGGAGCCTTGGGATGAGGGGGAAATGCAGCAGGGTGGAGCTCACCCATCACCTGCAGTGCTCAGGGTTATCCTGCCCTGCCCTCACCAGCTCAGCTCTGCTGATCCTCCCCTGCCCTGTTCTGACAGAGGCCATGCCCAGGGCTTCTGGCAGCAACAAGCAAATCACAGAAATCAATGAGGTTTAGTACTCATCTAAAGCTGAACAAATTTAAAGCAAGGACAGCAACTGGCACCTTCACCTTCCAAACACATTTTAGCACATATGCAATTCCCAACACATTTAGAGCTCTTGGATTTGTTAAATGGAAAGGGGGAATCTGATTTCAATGACAACTAAAGAAAACCTGACTACAGAAAATCCTCCAGTTAACAGAGAAATACTTTGCACAAAACTGAACTGTACTGCAAAAATAAAGGAGTGGACAAGAGGCTCCTCAGTTTAACTTGCAGGGTACTTTACACACCACTATTTTAAAAAATTGTGTTTTTTTGTTTTACCACATACCTGTAACACACATTTGTGCATGTGCTCTCTGAGAGGTAACTGTCTTCCACAATAAAATAGTTGGCACTTATTCTTTGTCCAAAATGATCCACAATAGCTTTGCACCTGTTTAAAAAAAAAAAACAAATCACAGTAAGAAATGTTGATGTAAAGTAACAAAAGCATCCATAAGTTGTTAAAATTGAGTTATACAGCACAGTATTTATATCTTTCAATTAATTTAGCTATGTATTTCTTGAACATGTGAACCCCTAAACCAATTCAACTGATCACCAATCCTAGACTGACACATTCTACCTGGTGTATATGCAGTTTTCTACATGCAATGCCAATATAGATAATGATATCCCAACTTTAATAAATTGGTCACTTTTTACAGAAAATATAAGCTTACAACACTGGCATTTAGTTTGACATTTCTTACCTCACAATATGTAAAAAAATAAAACTGCGAGTTATTTTGGAGGTACTACCCTATTGCAGTGGGGTTTCTTTCTCAGAAAGACACCTTTACCAAAACCAAGTTTATTTTGACAATAATATTTGACAAATTAAATAGCAAATTAACGTAGGAGATTTGGGAAAGCTCCCTGACAAATGAGTGCATCAGACTGGTCCAAGAGTGAGTTGCTCTGTTTATGACTAAATACACCCTTTATCTCTAAGTGACACACAAAGGGATTAACTGAGTCCTGGTGTTTCAAGAACAGCAGAATGTTCTCCAAAGGACAAGGACAGAAATAGAAGTAGGACAGAAATGCAAACCACAGGAATGAACCCATTAAGTGAGCTTAAATGAGAATACAAATTTCAGATTTTAAGGGGGAAAATTCTCTGTGAAAGAACAAACTTCACTTATGTATGACATATGAAGCTACATCACATGAGCTACATCATATATATGAGACAAAGAAAAAGGAGGCTGCACACAAATACTCAGTAAAGCAACCTCTGCTGCTGATTCTACATCCATCATCTGAGTTCTCTTCCACACTAACAGAACATTTACTGCATTAAATAAATAAAGCAAATTAGCTTTATTCAACTTTTTCTTGGGGCATGAAAATTACCATTTTTTAAAGTTAAACTCTTCTGAATGACTTTATCAGTGTTTCAACAATTTAACACACAGGACTTAAAGCAGTGAATTTTCTCTCACACACATGTGTGTGCATGCACAGGGAAACATCCAAAGGAACACAATGTCTGAGCCAGGGATCATGTACAGATTTACCTTTTTATCAAAATACAACTTTTCCTGCAAAATATCTGACATGCAAGTTCTGCCTTAGGAATGAACAACATTTTTGTAACTTTATGCTGTTTGTCAGCTTCTGTGATTATAATGATCTACAAACTCAAATCTAAATAAGTAATGGCAATCAGCTCCCACCAGCTCAGGTAAACCAGTTGTTCCTATAACCTGAGATGAGAACTGAAAACAGGTGCACACACAGTCCCTCATCTGTAAATGTAAGAAGTTTATGACTATTAAACATGTTTTTGTAACACTGACCTCCCAGGCATCTGGTCCCTGCATATATTCCTATTTTCAAATTCAACAGGTACCTTGACAACAGTACAAGCACTGTTTAACATCTAACATTCTTCAGTTTCAAACCTATCCAATGTGTGTTTCACTTGCAACTTTAACAAGTTTTTCCTAACTGTTAATCCCAGTGATTTCATCCTCCAGCTCTCATTTGAATACTGCAAATAAACAAGGAAGTCGAGCTGCTGCAGCTCATTTCTAATTATAACCTTTCTTATTGTTTATGAAACAATTTCCCCAGCACCCCCCAAACATTATGGAAGGGGAAAGGTTGATTAAATGTCATGTTGCATCACTCAAAGCTAGCAAAAGCAGCGACACATTTTATTTTCCTGCTAAGTGTTGTTTCCTCTCCTTTGTTCAGGAATAGCAGCAGGTCGTATGTGTGATAAGATTTTAAACTGAGAGAGAGAAAGAGCTTTTAATTTCAGTCCCACTTTACTTCAAAGGGTGATGCTGAGAAAATTTCTTTCAAGTAGTGCTTCCACATGCAGCAAACACTCCTGCACTGACATTATCAGGTCTCTGTCATCTGATCTGTGTTGCGACAATGAATCACAGCCAACCCTCCATTGACCTTCTTTCAATGTGTCTGGATAAAAGGATGAAAATTAGAATCCATCTCCTTGCAGTGCCACGAGTTATAAATGTACTTTATAGGGCTCATTATCCAAACTAATGGACTAAGGGCGACATCCTTGAAATGGACTCAGCAGCACTGACAAAGCCAGTCTGCAGTATTTCAGCAGATATGTAAATTACTGGCTGTTTGCTCTATCTTTTTATCACAGATGTAAAAATGGCCATTTATCACATCTCTTCCATTTTGAGACAGAATTATGCAATTGGAAACATATGTGAAGTGTGATCAATATAACATGCCCACCATTATGATCAAATTTTACATGTATCCAAAAAAGTGACATACAGTAAACACAGAGAAAAAACAACATTAACATACATTAAATGTGGTTTTTTTTCCTCAGCCTCAGAAATACAATGTGGTTTTTATTTTCAAACAGAGCATCACAGTTCTACCAAGAACTCAGGATGTTCTATAAACTTATTGAAACAGCAGATCTGGTACAATACATAAAAACCAGATATTTTCAAGTGCATTACTAAAACCTTAAAATAGGGATGTCTAAAATTTCTGTTCTTTCACCCTGTCTTGCCTGAATCTTATTTTCAAAAATTATAAAAAGAACTACAGAAAAAGGTTAAAAATAATTGTAGAGCTGGGTATGAAATCTACTGTTCTCTGTATATACAGGCATGGGTAGGAAAATGTGAAAAAGCAATGTTAGCCACATCTAGAAAAATGCTGGAATAAACTTTGGTGATATTCTGAGACTTTTAATTAAACTCTAACTAAAAAGTTTTAGAAGTAAATCAAGGCTGTAGCTAGAAGTATATATTTTCCTTATGTGTACTAAACCAGGAATATTAAAAATAGAGAAAAAATCAAAGCCTTAAGGCATGGATGCAGCCTGGAGGGCTGTGGAAGGAGCTATAAACTGGTAATGACCAGTACAATGCATTCCTGCAGTGCTGAGTGAGCCATTTGTAACCTGGGGAAGCTGCCTCTGCAAGCACACAGCCAGCTGCACTGACAACCAGATATGAATTTGCCTCTTACCAATTACTATTAATGGTCTGTTGACTCAAAAGCTCAGTAACTCATAAATAGCCTCATTAACAACTTGATAGCTGATTTTTATTAGGCAAAACACTGAAGCCCAAAGTCAAGAGGAAATACAAGCTGGTGCAGGGAGGGAATACACAGTGAGGAAGGAGATAACAGCAAGAAGAAACAGAAGATAAAGGAAATGGATATCTTGGATGTGTTGTGCTTCTTCATATTCACTATCAGATAATGGCATTATTAAAAGCTCCATGTTTTTGGGATAATGAAAGTCTGGTAAAATCTTTAGAAGTATTTAAATA
The DNA here is from genome assembly GCA_013400575.1 of Peucedramus taeniatus. Taxonomy (NCBI): domain Eukaryota; kingdom Metazoa; phylum Chordata; class Aves; order Passeriformes; family Fringillidae; genus Peucedramus; species Peucedramus taeniatus. The sequence goes on along the minus strand of WBNO01023649.1, from coordinate 63,688 downwards.
ATTCTGCTCCTCAAAAATCTGTCATTCTGAAATGGCACAAGTGAACCCAAAAAGCAGCCTAAAAAAAGACACTTGTGCTGGTTTTTTTTTAAACTATATTCAAAACATAAAGGCAGGTTAATGGAAAAGCAGCACTCCAGCTCTTCTGAAACACACATAACCTTATAAAGAAAACATTGATTTCAAAGGTCTTCAGGATGTGCAAAAGAAGCTGGAAACTGGAGCAACCAGTACCACTGACCAGTTAAGATCTGCACAGAGGGGAGTTTGGAAGTTGCTACCTACTATAAGCTTTGTACCCCTGCAAGAGCAATTTAAGTATTTAAACATTATTGGAATATAAAACTTCCTACAGCAATAGTTCAAGTATCAGTGTTAAAATAAATGACAGTTCCTGAAAGGGCACAGTTTAATTTGCATATGAATCATGCATTTGGAACAACACACCTGATGAAACACATTTACATCTCAAAGTCTACAGCTGTGCAGGGGACTCCAGAATCTTCAGGAACTGGCAGAAAGGTAAAATCTGGAGTTTGTATCCAGTTTCAGGGAAAACACCCACTACCTGACCATGTCATGGCAAATGCAGCTACAAGGACTGTGCTCAAAGAATTGCAGAGCAACTGGGAAGCAAACACACACCCCCTCATTTAACTACTCATTCTCCTAATACATTGCTACTATATAATTTCTAAATTAGTTTTCTAAATTTTCTACAAAACATCTTGAACTTTTCCATTATAGAAACTAAGCTGCAAACAGAGTCTTTAAGACAGCCAAAATCTGCAGTTAGACTAATATCTGATAAAATGTGTATAACAGAAATATGACAATTTACAGAGGTGTGAAAAATGCCACTGTGGATAAAACTCTGTGTTGATTTTTCTTAGCTCAACTTTAAACCTGCCTCCAGGCCTGATATTGTTGTAAAAGAATTTATTCTGGAATAAGAGGGCAGCATAGTTTATGACAACAATCTACCTAAAAACTCATTAAAAGTCTTTTCTCTTGGAGTGACATGCATTATCAGCAAAGATTAATCTGATGAGTCTTTAGGTGAGCTCCATTTTTAAAAATGCAATAACAGAGGGCTTTGTTGTCATCTGATGAAAATCAATTAGAGTAGGTAAGGCCACAAGGAAAACTAACATCACTCATCACCAGCCCCCCGGCAGCTGAAATGATTTGTCTTCCAAGCTTGGGTGATCAGGAGCTGTAGTAATATCACAGGGAAATTAATTTAGTTTCTATATTCTAGACCCACTTTCCTTGTTCTGGAGGACCTATACACAAATTACTTTTAATCAAGGTTGATGTGTTATTAATACCAAGGAGGATCTCGGAAGAATCATTTTTTTTTAAATTGACTTGAGACATTTTTCACCTGTGTTTTGTGTATAAACAGAAGGTTCCTGATGGCAGCCTTACCTTCCTGAGGCTCTGTCCAGCACCAGGCAGCGCACGGCGTGACGGAGGCAGTAGATCCCCCCAAACACAGCACACAGCCTGCAAACAGGGCCAAACAGAGGTTATTACTGCAGCTCTGCTAATTGCAATCAGTCTGAGTGGTCAGCAAGGCAAAGCTCTGAGGGATTGCTAACACTGATTTACTGACAGAAGCAAGATGTGGAGCTGTTGGAGTCCAGAGGAGGTCACTGAGTTATCATAGGGTTGGAGCCAGGATGGGAGAGCTGGGGGTGTTCACCTGGAGAGGAGAAGACTCCAAGCAGAGCTCAGAGCTCCTTCCAGAGCCTAAAGGAGCTCCAGGAGAGATGGAGAGGAAGTGGGGACAAGGGGAACAGCCTTAAAGAGAAGGAGAGTAGGTTTAGATTGGATATATGGAAGATAACTCTCCCTGTGAGGGTGGGCAGGCCCTGGAACAGGGTGCCCAGGGAAGCTGTGGCTGCCCCTGGATCCCTGGAAGTGCCCAAGGCCAGGTTGGATGAGGCTTCAAGCACCCTGGGACAGTGGAAGGTGTCCCTGCCCATGGCAGGGGTGGCACTGGATAAGTTTTATGGTCTCTTCCAACCCAAACCAGTCTCTGATTCTGTGAGTTTGATATCTCTTCACGTATGACAAACTTGAAAACTTTCACTTTGCAAAACTGACTTCCAAAAATGGCATTATTTTGTCATTCTAATGTCAGAGGAGGCAGTTCAAAGACAATCCCACAACCCCTTCTGACCTGCAGGACTGGGGCAGCCCAAGGAGCTGTCAGCACCACCAAGTACCATGGGACACCAGGAATACCCAGTTCCCTAAAAACATCCCTGCTCCTCATGGAAAACCAGAGATACATCCCAAAAGTCCCAGCCTTGGCTGTTTGGAGATTTTTGAAGATGACACAAAGGTTAAACATCCACTGAAGAACTCCTAGAGAACCTAGTGCTTTGGGTTTATCTCTAATGCTGCAATCCACAGCTTCCTGCCTGACACAGCAGCTATCAGGATCTTTCAAACCAACTCACAGGAGTTGATTTCATATCTTGCATATAAGAGTAGCACTATTAACTCAACTAGAACTGGATTCCTTAGTTAAAAACATTAATTACAATTTTCCTTCAACCACAGCCAGAGGGTTTTGATATATGCACTTTATTTTTCCAGCATGCTTTGAAAGAACTTTGCTGCTTGGCTGCACAAAAATGTGAATTACTTCTTTCCAAGAGTAACCTGCTATCAGGAGAGGAGGCACGACCTGTTTTCATAGGCCAGCAGAAAACTTCTCTTTTGAAATGAAAATGGAAAGGAATTTTCATTGTGTTGCTAAACAGTCACAAACAGTCAAAACACCTATTAAAACAGCCTAGCATGAAAAATGACAGCTAGGAAGGACTTGCCAAAATTATTTAAAAACAGAAACTGAAATATTCAACTAAATGGCACCCCAATAATTTATGGCAAAGTAAAATCACTGTGCTGGCATTACTTTCATACAATGGGCTATTCAAGATGATTTGACTGCACTTGAAGTACAAGGCAACTCTTTGATACCATTAACCCTAAATGACAGACATTTAAACTGATATTACTCTAATTAACTGGCGACTGCCTCCACCAATAATTCAAGTTTTGCTGAAAGATAGCAACAACACTGTACTCAGCTTCAACTTTGCCCTGGTGACATCAAATCATATTACAGCTAAATTAACAGTTGTGAAAATTTTTGGCCTGGTAGCCCTCCATCATACACAGCCTTTAAATGCCATTTCAGTCCCCATCAAGGCAGAAATCAGCAGTTGCAATTTTTAATACAGCTGTGAAACAATAGGACATATTAAAAGCTGCATTTTTGACAGCATATTCACAGTGATTTATGAGTTTGTATATAATTTGATTATTCTATTAATTTTACTGATTACTGATTCAGCTAATACAGTGAAGGTCACTTACAAAATAAATCTTCATTACATTTCACAGAAAGTAACTGCCTCCAACTAGTTGTTTTCTTTAATTAAACACTAATGTAACAAGAGAGAAAATAGGCTTCAGGGTTGCTGCATCTGTTGATACAAGAGGAGTTTACTGCTTTGATGTAATGCTCTGTGATATTAATTGAACAAAAATAGAATGTCTCTCCATTTGACATCTCGATTTCCAACACTGAGATACCACAAAAACACTCACATTACAGACTTAGCCTTAGTTCACTCTGAAAGAATTTAAAAACTGTATCAAATAATTTTACACCAAAATCTAGTTTTTATTTCTAGCATGTAATTTGTCTTCTGCTTTCTAAAATGCATGTTGTGATTAATTTAAAAATTGACTGTTTTTAACTGTGCAGTTTTTCTGTTGTAAAAATTCCTTGCTTCTCTCCTTAAAGCTGAATACTCCATGTACAGCACTGCAAGCTTTGGAGAAAGATCAAAGAAAAACATGGCAAGTGCTGAGATAATGAATTGTCCTCTTTCAGTTTATTTTTACACACAGAGCAAGCTGTGACCTGGTTCTTATGTTAAATTCTGTTTCCTGAAAGGCCCCTAGAACATCAGCCTTTCCTCCAGTGTTGCTGTGTTCTAAAACAACAAGTAGAGTCCAGACAAATCAAATAAATAAAATAGCTACAGCTACGAAAAATTACAGTTAATCTTCCCAATGCAGGGTTCCCATACCAAAGTCAAAACTCAGTGTGTGCATCCACCTGGATAACACCAAAAATCCCCTCCCAAAAAAACAGCACCAAAAAACTAATGAAGAAAATAAGCAATGTCATCCTGAACTGTCCTGGCATTTGGAGAGCTGTGGGAACAAAAATGTGTGACAGAAATGCTTAAGGAAGCAAATGAAGAGTCAAATATTTTGACTTTTTCCTGCAGGCTGTGTTCATTATTCCTGTGAAATTTAAAAAAGTCCTGTAAGATTAGAGAAGCAGCCTATGGTTTAAATCCATCAGCAACCTGACAATTCTAAACCAATCACAAAGTTCCTGCACTTACCCACCAACACTCAGTTCACTCACAAAGAGTCTTTTGAGCTTGTAGCCCCCAGTAAGATGATTTCTTTCCCCAGATCTCCCCTTCCTTCTGGAAAACCAGGCTGGGACTGGGAAATGCTGCAGGAAGAGGAGCTGGAATGGCAGAGCTGGGGTACCAAATTTAACTTTAAAACTAAGAAATTGCTTCTTTTGATTGTATGGAATTTACACTGCATATATAGAAATATACATTCACATCCTGTGAAATATTCTAGTAGTGAATACAGTATCTGTCAGTACAACAGACAAGATAAAAACTGGTGTGCTTGGTTTTGTTTAGAGCACAAAGCTCTATCTACTTATCACTGACCCTAAATAGACCCTCTGTGCACTTCTCTCCATAATTACAAAATAGGGGTAATTTAAGTCTATTTCATCAGAGTCTGGTAAGGGCTGGTATTTATTGTTCATGGATTCTGAATGACCACGCTGCACTGAAGCACAACTATTTCAGGAGTTTTAACATCTGAGTTCCTATTATGTGATGTACAAGTTTTGGGGTTTGGAAGTCATTGCTGCCTTTTACAGGCCCAAGATTCCAATTCCATTTCCCAAATTCAAATGTTAGAAGACTATGAATAAAAATCTCAATTTATCATGTATTTCTATGTTCATGTACTTCAGCCTTGCTTTGTGCCAGTGTAGATTCCTTAGGGTGTTTCTAAACCTGAGGAAATTCTGTTGACAAAAATAAGACCATGTTTAATCTGTCTTTTCATTTCAAATGTCAGTAATTTAAATAACTGCAGTACCAGCAGCTTATTACTGATAAAAGTGCCATGTTACTGATGACTCTTGTCACAATAGTAAAGTGCTATTTCTTAAAATTAAACACATTATCAACCTAATTTTTTCAAGGATATTGCAATTAGCACTACTTCTTAGTGAATCAAGGTTAAGAGTCATTCTCTGGGATTCTAAACTCAAGAAACAGATATTTCTATGATGGTTAGTTGAGAAACCATCAGGCAATATGTTTAATAGGCCCAAAAATTATTGTTAAAGTACTGTGGCAACTGTAAGAAATTGCAACAGAGCTGGAGAGGGAAAAAGGAAATAGAAGAGTCCAGGTGTTTCTGTGCTGCTGTGAGGGCAGGGAAGTGCAGAAGCTCTCCCAAGGCTCCTCTCGGGGGGAGGTGGAAGGATGGGCCTGGCTCTAAACCCCATGGACTTGGTTGGAGAAGCAGCTGCTCCTCACCAAGGTCATCCAGCTGCAATTACACAACAGCTCTGCCCTCCCAGAGAAGCTGGGGAGAGCAGGACTGCAGGGCAAGGCACAAAACCCAGGCACAAGAAGCAGTCACTAAACATTAGCTCATCTATAAAACCCATTTATGTGTTCTCTGCCTCCAGAAAAGACACACAAATTCCAGTTCTCTTAACCCTCAATGAAACTCAAGGGCTATTTTACTAATTCTGCCATGTTTAGGAAGCTACCTTTCTCTGTCTTCTGGTTTAATGAGAAAGGACTCTGCTAAATGCAATTTGCCTCCTCATCTCAGACTTGCTCCAGTAATAAACAATCATGTCATTTCCACAGCTCTCCTGATAATGCTGCAAATATTCACTTGCCTGAGTCAGAATTCTCAGGAATTGTGCCTTGTAAGGCACAATCTGCACATCCCCACACAACCAGGGAGGAATTTCCTTGCTAAGAGACTGGTAAGAGGTAATACCAAAAAATATATTAAGATACATTTCCCTCCTATTACCACCATTACCTTAATTATTAAACCCTGAAAAAGTATCTCACAATAGCATTTTTATTTTGTGTTTTTAGGTTCCAAATATGTTTTTAAAATGGACCAAGATGATCAAGAATGAGAGTAGGACAATGTAAGTCTGACCCCTCAATACAATTTCTTGACTGAAAACTTTCCCATACCTAGTTAGGGATGGGAAATCAATACACTTTGACAGCATCCACATGATCCAGAGCATCCCATGTGATAGATTCTAATGGCTGAAGGCCTCCATGAGGTATAAACTCCTGCAGAACACAATTTCTAGTCAGAAATAACAAGGAGCAGAACAGCTCTCATGTTTGCAAGTAATTTCTTAAACAAAGAATTGACAAACAGAAGATAAAATCAAAAACGGGAAGGTATTCTCCAAGTTTCATCCACTTAATGCATTTTACAACAAAGGTTATTTCCAAATTAAAAGTCTTTTCCTGTCAAATTCTGAGAAATACTGTGGGCAAGGACACAAAAGCATTCCACAGCTGTATTAACGACAAGGCTCACTGATCTGTGAATAACCTGAAAAAAATGAAGATTATTGAGTTACTTTACCAATCTATCCATCTATCACTACTGAACAGGTCTCAGAATGATGGATTATCTCACTTCCCTCATGTTTATCCCAAGAAGGAGTTTCTCCTTAGAGGGAAAAACAAACAACTGATCCTACAAACAATCCTGCTAACTCTACTTGCCCATTTTGCATTCATCTGCCAACAAAGTGAGAAGAAATATATCAAGTTTGTCTTTAAAGGCCAAACTACGTTTGAAGTTTTATTACTTCCCTGAAATGCAAGTGAAAACAATTAAGAGGAAAGCAGCACAGCAGCTACTGGTACTATTCAGTATTTTAGTACAACCCAAGGAACAGTGATAAATTGTCAGTAATTCCAATTACATTTTCTGGCCCAAATAAATGGAATAATTAAAAGTGATAAGAGATAGATAAATATGACAATTTGGTATTTTGAAATGGAGGACTGAACTCATATCTCACTATGTTTTTTAAATCACCTATAAGTGTTTCACATGTGCTGACACTCAAATCTGTCACACCTGATTGTCACCAGGAATTAACATTGTTTGAATTTCTCATTAATATGATAAATCATACAATTTACACACAGGAAAGTTCTGCATCTTGCCAACATGCAGAGACATGATACTCATGTATAGATTTAGCTGAAAAACATGGTGTACCCAATTTTTAATAAATTACTGCAGTCAGGTTTCCTGAAGTCCAGTCTTGATTTCTGACCACTAAAGCCTTCCTAGATTGTAACAGGGACATAATTGGGAATTTTCAAGGACCTGAGACTACCCCAGAAGCTCTGACATCTGCAGTAGCAGATAATAGTGCAGATGTAAAGGTAAAACTGATTATTCATTTTTAAATATATACAGGAACCCTCGAAATCAATCACACTATCCATCTTATCTCAGCCTGGCCTCTTAATCTTCCTGTAAATATGGGCACTGAAAGAGATGGAATTGTTTTAATCAGATCTTTCCTCCATCACTAAATTACTGCTGTCACTGTCACGAAGACAGAAATTACAATTTCAGCAGAATCTGTAGGAACTACTACAAAGGGTGACACTGCACACCAAATACACAATGGGAAAGTTCCAAGTCTGTTTATAGGAAATGCACATCATTAACCAACTACCCATAAGAGTCAGGAACTCAGCAATTCCTCTGGCAAAGCAGCCAAGGATATTCCAGCACCTATTGCCACCCTGACACATGCCAGCTTTTGGATAACTCTTAGCAAAGACACAGGAGACAGTGTCACTGTAGAACCCTTGTGACATGACACAGTGGACAGTCACCAATTCCCTCTAAAAGTTCACACAGGGAAAAACTACTGCTTCTCAGAAAGTCAATTCCATCTGCATGTTCACATTTGCATGAGTTCAAAGGAAAGAATCTGAAACCAAACTGAAGATAAACTTTGCCTGCTCTGCCCCAAATTCATCATGTTCACAAAGCAAACACAGTACCAGATGTAAAGGCTTGTATGGGTTTTCCTCAAGAATGAGATATTATTATATTCACTTGTACTTAACATCAGATTATTGCTCCATCATTAGAAAGGAAGAGTCAGAACAGTTTTGTACCAAGAAGGAAGCAAAGGAAGAAGTGAAGGGCCAGTAAAGTTTTGCTGCTTGTCAGCTCAGGAGAGCAGGAGGCTCCCAATGACCTTCCTTGTTCCACGGCTCCAATTTATGGAGACAGAAACCTCCCATCTGTACCTCACCATATTGGGATGTACATTACAGTGATATAAAAGTTTAATTTTCTCTCCTAAAGCATCCCTGCTTAAACCAATAAAGAACGAAGAGCGCTTCTGCTCACTCGAGTGTCGTCAGCAGTTCCAAAAGGTTGTGGTGTTTATGCAGGATTCATTTGGGATGCAAGGATGTGACTTACAAATGTCTTTGACTCATTCCCATCAATATGCATGTGTGCCATTTATAACAGTAGCCTTGATGAGAACACACAGTGTAACTGGCTGCAAGAAACGCTTAAGAGGTTTACATTAAAGCAGAATATAGAACAGTGGTTAGAAATCACAGGCCAGGTGACACCTTCCTCTGATAAGCTGGTGATAAAAGCTGTAGGCTGTGATCTATAGGCTCTGGCGTTGCCTCTTCACTCCACAGCCCCAGCAGCATTCTTCAGATACGGCTCACTCTGAGCAAGACACAATCCTGAGGGCAGAATACCTTTAAAAATTGTGATGAATCTCAAGAAGTATTACCACTGCCTCTTAAATTGTTCACTTTAAAAGAAAAGACAATTTTAAAAAAGTTTTGTATTAGAATGTTTGTTATACAAACCTTTTAGAAGAATAATTACTTTTTGGTTTGACAGATTAATTTACTTCAACTATCAAAATACCCTCTTTGTTGAAGAACTTATACATTTTAGCAAAAAACCACTAAAATGCAGCAACCAGTGATCTGAAATAGAAAGTTCAGGCTGTCTGAAGAACTCCTGTCATCACAGAATGATTTTCTGATAAGAATATTTATAATACTTCTAGACACCTCTACTGCTAACTCTTGAAATATAGTGCTGTTACAGACAAGAAAACTGCATGCTGGTTATTAAATAAAAAAAAATTAAGCCAAAGGGATTTTGAGAATGCAAGAAAAATTACATAGATAAGAATCTACAGAGGAAAAAAGCAAGCAAAATTTAAATTTTGAATACTGAATTTACTTTTTCCCCCAGGTATTTGAAGCCAGGGAAGGTTGAACTGCCAAAATTGTACTATTTCGATGGCTCTGATAATATTCTGATTTATTAATCTGCTGGTCACATACTGATACCTGGCCTCACATGAAGTCCTATAAAGACACAAAGACATCCATAAAATCCAGAAACACAAGTTCTGTTGCATGACTGTATGCAGAGTAGTTGCCTAATCCCAATTCTTGTTCACAAATTATCTGTCCAATCACCTAATTACATAGGTATGTATTTTAAATCACCATATAAATACAGCTCAAGGAACAGATAAAAGGCTACTGACAAAAAATGGCAGCAAATAACATTTCTATTCAATAGAGCACAATTATTTTAGAATGTTTCTATCAAGTTAACTGCATCTATTCTATACACAGCCAAGCAGGCTCAAGCTGCTAAGGCCATTCTTCTGGCAGCAATTTAAGGACTGTTCTGGAGAAGAGAAACTGAATCTATCACAGAGGCAAACAGGAATACCCAACAACCTGCTGTAAACCACAATTTCATAGTAGCACACATGTAAAAAGCAGAACTTGTCCAGCACCAAACAAAGCAGGTAAGACCCTGCACTGCTATTTAAAGGACTGATGTACAAATATATCACTCAGACAAACTGGCCTCACCAGGAAAAGCTGCTTTTTTTAAACAGAGCTAATGTTTACTTCAGACCTACAGGTTACCACATTAAACCCACACTGAGCAGATGGAAAGGCTGCTTGCCAGCAAAAGCAAAGATGAAAAAAACCCTCAGCCTTTTAAAAGGCAGTTGAACTGTTGGAAACAACTGAAATGAAAACCGCCCACCCTCTGCACAGGGGTCCTTGATGGTCCCCAAAAGCACCAAGCACCAGCTCTGTGCCAGCACCACAGGCCAGGGACACCTCAGGAGCCAGGGCAAGGACTGCACTGGCACTGCCACACTTCAAGGGGCTGAAGTGGATCTCGGTTTATCCTGGAATCAACTGGGCTTTTTTGTTTTACTTGCTTTCCAAGGCTCAAGGAGTGCACAACATATGGCTGCTGTTAGGGATGTCAGAATGTAGCAGTGGCTCAGTGAAATGGAGCTGCATGGGATCTCCTCTGCTGTTCAGTTCATAGGAGTTGGAACCTTGCAGTCTAGAGGGAGCTACAAAATAATGCAAAGAGCACAATACATGATTTCACACCAACTGCCCTGTTTGTGTAAAAGTCTGTGACGTAGAAGGGTTTGTTTTAAATGTAATTGTAAACTGCACACATGGCACCATTCTCCTCTTTCAGAACAATTCAGTTCATTATTAAATATCTACCTGTGAATGGCAGATGCATTCTCAGCATTAATTAGTAACACAAATTTACAGCATGGATCTTCCAGCAGCTTCAGGGAAGACTCACATAGAAATTTTTTCAACCTATCCAAATGCAGAGTCACCCTTTTGGACAGATATCCCTGAGTCTCCTCTGTCAGATTTAAAAAGGGCCAGCTACATATGAGTTAAATTATGGCTTTCTCATTATTAACTTACTCACAGGCAGCCACCACAGCCAGCAGCTACTGCAAGCTGCATTTGTAATACAATGAAAAATGTTGCAAAGTATTGTCCTAGTGAATGATGCCTCTTCCATTACCAGGGGCTTCCTCTCTGGAATGTATGTCTGGGTAAGTGAGGCTTACCTGCAGAAGCACTGTGGGATCTCTCCTTGCCCATACAGAGGGAACAAAAATGGGGTGTTGCCGTAGCGGCCAAGGCACTGCAGGAATTTTTTTGTTGCCTGAAGACCTTCCAGAGTGCTGCTCTCAGTCTCTGACACCATTGCAATGGAGTGAAGGATGAAGTGCTGCAAGCTGGGGGTCAACTTCCGTGTCTGGAGGAACTGAGCAAACGTGCTGCTCTCATAGTCTGAGGGAAAAACACGAGGCACTGAGCACACTGTAACATCTGCATTGTCTCCTGTGCTTCAGCTCTAACAAGTGCTTTTGGATTCCAGTAAACAAAAGCAATTGAGTTTTTCAACAAACACCTTGCTGAAAATGGATCATCCAGGTCAATGAAAGTTAGAAAAACTCCCAGAATGCAAGTTATCTCAGAAGACAGAAATAGCACTCCATTAAAATATTTCAAAATATCACAAACCCACTTCATGTGTCTTCAGTGGCATCACCTATTGTTAGACTTGATCTAACTCCATTTCTCAATCCTGAGAGAAAAGTGAGAAACTGTGGACAAGAATTCATTGAAGTGCCTTGGGATGCTGTGTCCTGTAAATTACCCCAAATGACACCCACTCCAGAACAGGACTGCTGCATCCACACTGCCAGTGCTAGACTGGATATTAAGGCTCAGAAAAGCCACTCACACAGTGCCACAATCCAGAGATGAGAAGGTGCAATATTTATTTCAATTTGATGACTTGCTGGCAACAAACAAATGTGGATGAGACAGAGAGCAGAAAGGGATCAAGGATTCCATCTTCCCTTTAAAATAATATTATTGCTGGCACATTTTGAAATTCAAAGAAACACAAGTCTTCTGGGAGATGTTTAAAGCATGTTGGCATTGATACATCTCTGAAAAACTTTAGTCATCTTCATAACTGAAAGATTTTTTGCCAGGAAAAGATTGTATTTAAGCAATAGCATACTTCCATACTATTCAGAGATCTGCTCTTATTTCAGTCCTGGATAAATTCCTAACTAGTTCAGAAACTCTTCCATCAATGCAGAGCCCAGTATTATCAAACTATATATTCTGTTCAAGATTCAACCACTGCTTTATTACAAATGTATCTTACTGCTCTTTGTACAGCCATGCAGAAAGTCATAAAATGACAGGGTTGTTTTTTTTGTTTTATCATTCCAAAAAAAATTCTCAAGTTTTCCTCACTTCAAACTTCTTATATAATTCCGTATTTTACAGAAAAAAAGCTTAAAATTCTTCACGCTCATGAACTCTTCCTATTAAAAGTCTGCCTTCCCACGAATGCAATGATCTCATCAAGAGCAATTTTAAATTTCTGAAGTTTTTACATTAGCTTAATCTGACTCAAAATATTCTCAATTACTTCTCAGGCTATTTTAAAAGGTAGGAACAAAATCTGTTTAACTGTCTCTGGAAGTAAAATAAATCTGATGTTATTAAGGTACATGAATCAATGGATTCATTTAAAATTGATGTGGCATCTCCTTTTTTTACTTAATAAATTTTCTAAATACCACCAATATGCTCACTCTGAGCACCTCCATTTCTTCCAGCAGCAGCAAACTGAGATCACCTGTAATCAATAAACCACTTCAGCCTAATGAGTTTTTCCCCCTTCAGGATTTTCTGGAGTTCATTACAGACTCTCCTTTTCTTAATCTTACCAGATCTTGATACTGACTGTTTTTCTCTTGCATGTTTAATAATTTTCTCTGATGTCTGTAGTCCTCTTTCCTCACTATTTCTTTTTGACAGATTTTTTCCTCTTTGCCTTAGTTTACTTTTAGGCTCCAAGAACTGAGGACATCACTCTTTGTACCCAGAGGAGCACAAACCCAAAGCACCTTCTTCCTGTTAAGCTGCTTTCCGTCTTTGACCCGACACTCGTTATTCTTCACACATTATAGCTCAAATCTATTCTGATTTCCTCTCATCTAAATAAGCCAACACTTGATAAAAGCACTTTGAACTTGCCCTTTACAACTAAAGAGCATTAAATTACATTTACTTTCATAGTTTAAAAATTCCATTTTCTCTATTTCTGATTTGTTGAAACGCATTGTAAAGATTCACGTAGTAATCCAAAAAAACAGACAGAAAATTCAGATCCATCACATTATTTTAAAAAATACTTGGGGGAGGGGAGGAAACACTTAAAAATGACAAAAAGCATTTTGCAACCTTGCTGCAATATATAATTTTGCTGTTAAAGAAAAATGTAAATAATAAATGATGTGGGAACTAGAAGAGCAAGTGCTTAAGTAGAAGAATTTAACACTGAAGTGAAAAGGTCACAAAAAGGTCAAAGCATACTTTAAAAATGAATCTGTAAAAATAAACCACATGAAAACACAGGAGAGCTCTCAGAATTGTGCCTCCCTGAAGGAACTCCTCAGAAGGGAGTGTGCCTTGTTCAATGAGACACTACCTTGGTATTCCTCAGGGTGCTGTTCATAGTCCAAACAAAATGTCAGAAATTTCATAAGCATTCTCTTCTCCACCATGGTGAGCTGTCTGCTGTTGAAGACATCTGCTCTAGAACAAGGCACCTGAAAAATATTTTTTAATAATTTCAGGTACTTTCCATACTCTGAATACATAAGCATCAAGCAACAACAGTCTGATTAAATAACAAATACTTCAAATTATTCTTTTCAATTACAGTTATTTTCTTCCATATTTATTTCCCCTATTTTCTATTGTAACTGAAGTTACCAATTTTCGACAATAAGAATATTCAACAATATTTTTTTATTTCCCTTCAACTTCACTTGCATCTCTAACTGCAGAGGTAATCACTAGAGTTTGTATTAACGTGCCAATATCTCCTGTTGCTATTATCACACTGACTTCTTTTGTATGTAACATAAAGACAAATCAAGTCTGTGTCAGAATCTTAAAACCTAAAATCTGTGAATCTTCAAGAATTAACTGCCAATCAATCATGGCCTAAACATTTAGCCTGAGGTAAAGATTTACGTCAATATACTGGACACTGCACCTTACTTTAATTTGGTTTGATTTTATTTTAATATGTCTATATAACACATACAAACATATTTTCTTCCAGAAATTAAATTAGAATCATAATTAAGGAAAAAAATCCCAGCTTCTTGTCACAAAATTCTCAAGAAACCAACTTCAAGCTTCTTGACTTTCAGAAGATGAGATGAAACACATTATTTTCTGTTACCTGTTCTACTTTCCCTTCTCGGAAGGCGAGAACTCGCGTGGCGTTTTTGAACTCAGCGTATCTGCTCACGTTGGACTTAATGAGGAGGTCAATTAACAGGCCCCGGGAGTAAAGCAGCTGCACAGGGAGGAGAAAGGAAGTGGTGGGTGAAGAGGATCAGTGAAGCACCCAACAAAATCCTCACCAGCTGCTCCCTAACTCACCTGAACCAAGAGTCACCTTTTCCACATGTAAATTCTATGACTCCCACCTAAGGTTTAGTCACATATAACTTATTCATCTTTCTAGAAGCTACAATATATGATGAAATAGAGAAGGGCCAGAAATGTAACTATGAACTGTAAATGTTTGTATTGAAAAGTCTCATGGTCCTGAGGAACAGACTTTGCAAGATCACACAGGAATTTTCTGGATAAAGGTTTCCTGGGACACCAATGAGGACACTACAAGGAAGCTGATGTTCCCATGCCAGGGAAACCCCAGCACAAACTGCTGGCCTTGCCCTGCTGACCACTCTTGTGTCTGAATTTCTGGGATTTGCGGCAGTTAACACCATGTCCCACAGTGGAAGAGCCAGAGTAGAAAAAGGATACAAAATAGCATTATCTGCTTAACCACCACCCACTGACTGGTGTTCAAGATGTCATTGCAAGGACGGAGGTCAGATCCACATTTGGAACTCGAAGTTTGTAATAATGCATTTTGTAGTGTCTTCACAAAGAATTGAATGAATTATTGAAGAGAGTTTATTTTTCAGTTTCCAGAGGTTTGAAAAATCTTTTTAGGCACAATATGTAAAGTGAAGCATTCAACTTAGAAAAAACTTCCCTGTGCTGCAAAGTACATTTTTTATCTTTTTAAAAAGATAAAAAATCTGCATGCAGATTGCTCTTTCTTGTTTAAAAATACAAATTTTTAATGGTACTATTTAAAAGGAGAGATTTTGCTGGTATTACCTAAGTGCTATATTTCATGACATTTATTTCAAGGCAATATTCCTGAGCTGTGTTTTTTGACCTCCTTAGTTATAAAACACTTAAGGTCACATATTAAATAACTCATGCTTGTTTTAGGGGTAACAATTCTTCCTTCTCAAGAGTGGCTATTGTGCCTCAAAGGTGCTGTCTCAACGTGAAGGGTTTTAAAACAAAAATCAGCATTTTAAGCAAAGTAAATGTACTTACACGGAAGTCATTTAGGTCCTACCTTAGAAACTAAATCAATGTTAAACCTTCTGCCTTCTCTAACAATTTGGGAATAGGTGATTTTCTTTGGTTCTTGGGCAGCATTCTGGGAGGGTGCAGCTTCTGCCTTTGCCGGTTGCGGAGCGGCATCGCCTGCAGCAGTGCTGGGAGCAGCTCCACTGCCAGGGGCTGCTCCTGCCCCGTCCCCTGCAGCTGCCCTGGCTGCCTCAGAGCCCGGGGCCTGCTCTGCCTCTGGGCTCTGTGGCTCCTCTCCAGGGCTCTCCACTGCTGGATTCTCTTTCTCTGATTGTGGAGAACCCCCCTCTGCTGCTGGACTCTGCTCTGGTCCCAGAGGAATCCCCTCCGCTGTTGGACTCTCCTTCTCCGGCCCTGGAGAATCCCCCTGGGCAGCAGGAGCTCCAAACACAGGCAGCTTTGGCAGTGCACCAGCTTCTTCAACACCTTCAGCTGAATCCTGACTGATTGAAAACACAGAGGGGAAAAAGAGGAGGAAAAAGTCTTTTTGAAGAGTCTTAAAAACTTGTTTGAAGTTTTGAGTCAGTGCCAGAACAGAAACCTCAAGCATTTCTAGGAAAAGCACTAGAATTTCTTTATCCTGGCCCATTCAGGTGTTCCACCCACCAACAAACTCTGGTTCTTTGGCTGCAAAGCTAAAATTCAAGAGACTATTTTTATTGAGGAGAAAAAACGCCAACAAAAATTTGAGTTTTTATTTTACATATACTCAAAAGATAGAAGGATCTCAAAATGAAAATCAAGGCCCTCATAGTGAAACAATACACAGTTACATAAACAAAAGAAATGGACTATTTTGAAATAAAAACAGTAACTTGATCAGGTGTTCCCTGTATGTTAAAACCCATTAAATTGAAAAGAAAATATGCATTAAGGTCACTAAGCTGAGATACTGTCCAGAAAACAGACAAGCTTTATACAACTGAGCTCCTCTGCAGCCACGATCCCAGCAGGGCCATTGAGAACCAGAACTTGGACCCAAAGCTTCAGTAAAACTTTCCAATTCCTTTTTCAACTCTGCCCTTGCATTCAAATTAGTTGTTCAAGCAGCACTGCTGTTATGCAAGTGCCCCAAATCCATGCACAGGGGATGAAGGCAGCCAGTCACAGGAGGGACATTCCCACATAACATTTACTCTGCACAGTTCATTTCCTTTCCACAACATTTCTTTAAAATTCCCCTTAGAAAGCAGCCCTCCACTTTTAATCTCATCTACTTGTTTTATGTTGAACTTCAGTGACACCTCCCTTAGAAAGCAGGACTTTTGAACTTGGTTTAGTTTACACTACCACTGAGATGAATCAAATCAGTGTCATTGTAAAGTGAAAGGAGTTCAGCAACAATTCCAAACTATCTTTTTATCTATATACCACAAGCCATTAATGCACTGAATAAACAATTTTATCTTGGCTGAAAACTAATGAACTATGATTTTAAAGGTGACCTGCAAACATAGAGTATTAACAAGATGGTTAAAATTCCCAGAACAGCAAGGAATTACTCAGCATCAATACCAAAATGCTCCCTCACACACCTGCAGCCTTGCAGATGGAAGCAGGGGGAGGATTTCTGTTCAAAAAGGAACAAAAACCTGGTATCCTTTAAAAATTGCTCCTCATTTATGAACTCATGGAGCTCATATGGACTCATGAAAAGTTTGGAAGTGATCTCCCAGCTTGGGCACAGTCACCAGGAAGCACTTAAGTCATGACTGGGGTAAAATATTGCCCTGGGAAATACAGGAACTGCTACAAGGAAGCACTAATGAGAGAAGGCTGTTTCTGTACATTAATTATGTCTTTTTGCTTCAGATTGCCAGCATTAAGTAATTATAAAATATCAAACAAAGAT
The DNA here is from genome assembly GCA_013400575.1 of Peucedramus taeniatus. Lineage (NCBI taxonomy): Eukaryota > Metazoa > Chordata > Aves > Passeriformes > Fringillidae > Peucedramus > Peucedramus taeniatus. The sequence continues at coordinate 46,267 of WBNO01023649.1, read as the reverse complement.
AAGAACTTTGTCAAATGTTTTTTAAAAAAGTAATGTATTCGGATTTTGGATTTTTTTTTTTAGGATTTTGGAGCACAGTGTTTGTGAGAAGTGCAAAAGCTCTTGCCAGTAATTCAGTAACTAAGAATGAAGCTTTTATTTAACCCATCCTAAACCTTTATAACACAAAATTTCAGAATAAGATTTTCTTTCTAACTTCTCCCAATCTCAATGAACAGTTCATCTCATTTTAAACATACTTGATTATTACTTTTTAAAATCAAAATAAACTTGGATTCATAATGCACTCTATTTTTCTCTTTCACTCTGAAAAGCAGTGTAACAGAAATATTTACATATTTTAAATATCTATTCACTTCCCATTAAAGAATAAGTAAAACTCCATGATCTGCAGCTCCACACTTTTTATAATGAGAGCCTAAAAATTGTATATAATCTAAATTCATGACATCCTTCCTATAGGACCAAATATCCCTGAATAATGTAAGAACTGTCTATAAAAATGACTCAAATTGAACTTCTGTACAGACAATTCTTCTCCTAATTCAGAAAAAAATAATACATCTGCAGACAAATTGTTGTGTAAATTTAGAATATTATCTTCCACCATTCATCAATTAATGGTACTAACAAAGGAATATCTTAAAATGAATGTGTCTTATTAATGCCTTGTAACAGCAACCCCTTCAGATAGGTCAAATGAAAAATTGCCAACCAGCTGGTTAATTTATTCAGCACAGGTGTTCACTATTTATTTTTCAGCCATTTGCCTTTTTTCAATCCAGCTTGTTGTAGACACAGTATTCTTTCCCTTTGATGGATGCACTTTGTTCTAAGGCCATTCATTTCAGATTTGCACTGGGTATATTATACTGCTACCCAGCTGTTTATTCTTTCAAAATAAATGTTTAATGGTTACTTCATAGGAGTTACAAAAGTTAAGCAAAAACAACAGAATCTAGGCAGAACATGTAAATTGTCGGAAACGCAGTAATTGACTCTCAGAAAGTGTGAAGTTCTTTTGGAGAACTTTTTCTTTACCAGGTTTATTAATCTTATCCTCGGGGGAAATGGGTTTTTTTTTTAGTGATGACCAAGACAGACAGCACTGTACTGAGCTAAGTTGAAGGCTTAAAAGCTTAGTTTTACCCAAGTCTAATCTCACTTCTAAGTGTGAGATCTCAGTGCTAGGGGACTCATTTGGGAGCCAGCTATCAGTCAAAAATTATACACAAAGTTAAAAGACTATGACACCTTTCCATCTGATTTAATCCTGATTCTGAACATTATTTATTATGACAAGAGGATGACAATTACAATATCCAAGTTGCTTTAAAATAAGCATTACATTTTATCTGTAATCCAGTCAAGCACTGAACCTTGGAAGAGTCTCAGACTCTGACCTTCAGACTGTATTTATGTAATCCACACCTTTTTTCCCCTACTTATGATGTTTATAGAAAGAAATCTGTATTTCTCTATGAGTATGTGTCAGCATTTCTTTTAGCTGCCTATGGTATTTTCTAAGGGATTCAAGGTTAAACTTACAGAACTATCTCAAAGAATTTCCTCTCAGGAATTCTGGAGAATGTCAAGTTCAGTACAAAATTCAGAAGATTAATGATTAATTATTAATTTATTATTATAATTAATTTATTATTAATTAATTTATTTATTTATTTATAAATAAATAAATAAATAAATACACAGTTCAGTTAGTTAAATTTATATTCAGTGGATTTAACTTCAGTAAGTTAAATTCATTGTATAAAAAAGGACAAAGGGCAAATATTACTTTATCATTTTACCACAAGGAAGTATTTCATAGTTACAGTACCGGTGTCCATTTGTGCTCCTCTTCTTTTGTATGTGGATCATTTTACATGTATTTAGGGGTTTAATTTTTGACGGTGAGAACAGAAGCTTTTAGGCAAATTAAGAATAGAAAAAAATTAATTGATGGCAGCGCACAACAGCCTACTACTAGTAATATCTAAACACAACACTTATTTTTTCTACTCAGAAGTAAGTCACAAACTCACAAAGTTGGCCAACAAATTACACTGCACTCAGAGAGGTCATTTAGGAAGGATCAGGTTGTTTCAGTGAATTGATTTCAACAAAGCGCAAGGACATGAGAACATTTCAGAGGCCAGGGTTACTTTTTGAGACAATGTGTAATATGGCAAGAAGGATGAAACTCTTAAAACCAAAAACACAATATGATCATTTACCCCTGGGCAAACAAAATTGTTCATGAATTTCTACATTTCTACTTACTCGCCAAAACAGAAATCTTCTACATGTTGAATAGTTTTATCCTTGCTGCTAAGAGGAATTGCTTCTTCATCCTCAAGGATCAGTTTTCTCCAGTCTTCACATTCATCATTGAGATCTGTCTTTTGCTTAAAAGAACAAGTATAAAATTACATTGTAGTGTGCAAGCTGTTCTTGAACTATATATCTCAGACACAAATAATATGTACCATCTAATAATATAAGAAAAAAAAAAACTCTTAACTGTCCTAATGCTTTTATTTATGTTTTTTGAGTTAAAACAGAGCTGGTTTCTTTATTACACCACACCAACATTTGTACTACAGTATTGGCTCTAGGATTCTGAAATAGAGGGTTAAATGAAATAAAGGCTTTAGTAGAGTTGAATGTAACTTAGAAAACAATCTCCTAAAAGGCAGCTTTGCCACAGCCAGGGTAGCTCCACATTCTGCGACAAAACTCTTTGAATGGAGACCATATGGAAAAATCTGGTGATCTGGGGGATTGTATTAATCTGTGCACACAATATATCTAAATCATACAACAGAACTCATAGAATACGAAGCTCTGGCACTGAGCAAGTGCCCTGATTATGCCAGGAGGCAGCACAGTGTAAAGAACAGGCATGAGAGTGAGCTGAGAAACTTCCATCTTCTACGGCCCAACAGGCTCCGAGCATTTCCGTAAATAACGGAGCAGCCATTTGCTAATCCAGCCCTAGTGCTCCATCTCCTGAATAAATATCCTCCCTGGAAGATTTCTAGTGGACTGCCATGAATCAGATAAACTTTGGTCATTGAAAAATACACTATCAGCATTCATCTTTTTGTCCTGGTTACAGGACATTTCAATGGAAGGATCCAACACCCACTTCTCTGCCTCTAAAGAAGAATCAGATGAATACAAATGAGAAAAACAAAAGGGCTGAAACATCAGAGAAATAATCAAAGAGGAAATGGAAAAGACCAGATTATCATAAAGGAACTGAAACAATGGTGTAGTTGCTTCTCTTTAAGCTCAAGAACCCAGAAGTGTGGCTGAGCACCAGGCTGGTCTCAATCAGACTGACAAGGCAGGCACAGCAGAGCCTCAGACTGCCAGGCCAGATGGGTGAGGCTCAACCAGAAAAGCTGGGAACTACAAACCTCTTTGATCTGTCAAATTACCAAAGAGCAAAAGCAGGGAGGTAATCTGTCTTGAAATAAATCATGCAAACAACAGAGATTCAATGTTAAGGAGGCCTAAAAGAAACAATTTGGGAAATTTTTACCTGATTTTCTTTAATCCAGGACAATAATCCTGAAAAACTAAAGCTGGCCCAGTTTCCACCATAGTAATTTCTCCTGTAAGGAAAAAAACAAAAGGAAAACCTGTTGGACAGGTAAAACAACTTTCCCAGATTTAAAGAAAAAACAACCAAGTCTGATACATTCAAAAGATTTTACATGGGAAGGTTTTTCAGATGAAGAATAGATAAAAATTATTATTTTGCAACTCTTAATGAAATGCAAAATTTCAATTTTCCTCCTTGTATGCATCTCTGATCAAACCCACTACAGTCCAAAATCAAATTATTTGCAGGGTAAATGGATAATGCTGAGAACAACACAAGGGATAGGGTGAAGAAAAGGAAAATAGAGATAATACTGCTTTTTGGCCAAGACTGGCTCTCTTATCCATTATGTCAAATACAGGAAAGTGCAGTTTATAGTTTATCTACTGCTTACACAACATATTTTGCCAATTACAGACTGTGAAGATGCTTTGGCAAAACACTTACTGAACTGCATGTACTGCAGGTGGAGCCAAAGGAACTGATTTGTACAAAGTGATCATCCCTCCCTGAGCACTTCCCAGTTTCTATTTACCACCTTCTTGCTTGAAAAAGATTATTTACTGCTTTTAAATCACAGAAGATTAATAGTTCTGCTGGTAATCAAAGAAAGTCTCTGCTCTCTCTTTTTAAAATTTCTCTGCCAATATTTCTCTAAGCATCTGTTGGATTAGTTGGCTTTTGTTATCATGCATAGCACACCTTAAATATTTAACAACTCTGAGAAGAAAAATAATAGAACAATTACATTTTAAAAAGTCACCAGTCCTTGCAAAATTAAAGTTATTTCAGGATTTAACTCTGTTTTCTGGCAATGTGTACTGGCACTTCAGAAGCCTCAAAGATACCAAAAATACCCTCCTGAACATATAGCTAATGTTATTGCATACACTAAAAAAAAAAAATGTAGGGAGGAAGATAGGGTTTGCATTTTAAAGAATAATGTGAAGGCTGTTAAATCAATCTTATCATAACCTCCTCCACTTTTAAATTGTAGAGATCAGTGTGATAACAGTGAAAAGCTAAATTCAGGTTAGATTCTCCTGACTAGATTTACGATGGGATGCTTTTGACAGGGCTTATCTGCACTGACAAAGACTTCATCAGGAGTGTCAGCCCCGCTCAGCACCAGCGGCTGCTGCTCTGGACCACGGTGCTTACTTAGCATATGAAGGACAGATGTCTGCTGAGCACTGCCTAATTGCTCCTGACTACAAACTGACCTAAAAAAGTCTTTCAGCTCCTGCAAGGCAATAGTGAAGAACATAAATAGGACATCTTTTGCAAAGACAACAAAATCCAGCGTTCACTGAATAAAGGTGGCTCCAACAAGGGATTGTGGTGTTGCAAGCCCTGAACTGGGGGGACTGGGCACACCCTGCAGTGTGGGCAGCACTGAGCAGGAATGCCAATCCTCTGGAACAGGAGTTCATCCTTACTTTCTGTGACTGACATGGTGAGCTCCAGAGCTACTGCTGTTTGGTATCACAGAGAACACAAAGCAAAGAGGATTAATCTACGAAATGCTCAATTCTGTGAGATTTCTGACAGTTGCATGTGATGATATCTTCCAGCTTTGTTTAAGCTGTCAATGGTGCAGGGTAATTTTTTCATGTTTCTTCAGATTCTACAGAATAAAAAGTTCAATATCCATGTATTATCTGTCATTTCTGAGATTTCTGAAAACCATGGCCTTGAAGATTTATTTTTAAGGAAATGTGCTGCTCTGGTTGCAAGCTTCTTGGATATGGAATACAGTATATAGCTGTTAGAGCAAGCAATGCCATGATCGCATAAATCCAAGAAAAAACTTGACTAAAATTAGGAGTGGATTTCTTGAATCCACACCAATATTGAATCATGCATATTTAGACTACTTAAAGTTAGAACTATCAGTAAGAAAAATTAACATTATTTTCACAGAAAGTTACAAAAGTTTGTTTGCAAGCTGTCAGACATCTTTCATATGAACATTCCTCTGTTCATCAGCTTGGTTTTCCTTTGAAATTGTTTTACCCAGTGTTGAGGCAACCCAGTGCGTTCAACAAAGCACTGCATGACCCTGCTGTGGAGCTCCCTCCATTCTGAGGAGCTGGCACAGCCCTTCTCCAAAGGAAAATGAACCACAGCTGTCCCTCCTTTCCTCTGGTGTCTGAGCACCCTTCCCAAGCTGTGTAATGCCACCTCAAATATTCATCTCTTCAAGTAGCAACTTCCAGATTTTTTTTATCCTGGAATTTTAATTAGTTTCCCTACACTACATGATGAATCAGGATTGCTTAATTTTCTCATCTGAAAACACTACAGAAGGAAGACAGAGCAGACATGATTACTGACATAATGAGCAAAGTTTATAGCAAGTCTTGAAGAGGAATTCTGAGAAAAGCTGACTAATGGTTTTACAATTAGGACTCCTTTGTAACCAAATATTTTTGTTATAATTGCCCTGAAGATGAACTGAGGAATTCCTTTAAGTAATGGTCAAGATCAAAGCCTAATTAAAGATAAAATATTGTTCTAAAATCTCCAGACCTAAGCTCCCCTCTTCTCTTGCTATATTAGTAAACTATGAAGATGGATATTCTCTCCCTTTTTTAGTGTTATAATCCAATTATTCCCTAACTAAGAACAGGAATAATTTTGAAGGTGCAACAGCACAGGTGGAAAATACTTCTTCTACCAAGTTAGAGCACAGATGTTTTCCTTCCCTACCATACATTATTTCCTAAATTCAATTTGCTCAACTCCTCCCGTGTTACCTGCATTTCACCTAAATTACAACACTGCTCCTTTTCCTTCACAATTTTCAAATCTCTAATCTGCAGTTCAGAGCTAACAGCAGGAAAAATTTTGCAAACTATTTTACCTCTGCAAAACAATTTTACCACCTTGTCTCTTCTCCTATGTTACCTTTCACTTTTTTCTTTAGTTACCAAGACTAAAATAATCGGCAAATTCCAGTCCGGACCACTGAAATCACAAATTGTTTCTGACAGATTAACAATCTGAATCTGAACCAAGAAAATATCTAATGTGCCCTTCAGCAGACAGACTGCAATTTGAGAAACTGGACACTTGTGAAAGCAGGAGATTCCCAATGAAAACCTAAGCCCAGCAAAAGCATTTGTTGCCTGTTGGGGAGCTGGCCCTTGCCAGGCCATGGCACAGCCCCCACGGTCACACTCAAAGCTGCTGATGCCTCAGGATTCCCCCAAGAGCTGCCTTGATGTGTCTGTCCTGCACCTGATCTTCCAGAAACAAGTCCTGACCCATCAGAGCAGCTGTCTTTTGCACAGGAAGTTACTGCCACATCGATTTTAAGGATCTGAACACAAAATGATTTCTGTTTCAAACCCATAAAGTTTCCTGTGCTCCCTATTAGCACAGAGGGGGATGTATTAAAGATTCCCAGTCTGCCCCAGTGATGGGGTTCAGGAGCTGCCTGGCTTTCAACAGGAGGGATTTGACCCAAACAGCTCCTGAGATCCTTCAGCCCAACAAAAGGGTGGGTGATGGTTGCAATCACTTGTGCTACATCACATTATATCCTGGGATATGAACATCACCAAAGGGAATTAGCATGGCCCAGCTGAGATCATCTTTTATTCTCTAATACCTTTGCTGTGAGATTGTATCCTAAACCAAAATAAACAGAAAAAAGATGTCTTCAAAAAAGCTCAAAAGACACCAGTATTAACAATTTTTTGCCTAGTTTTCCTTATTGAAATTAAGTAATTTCTTTATTTTTCTTGCAAGAAATTGACCTGCTTAGAGAAGCACCTGTTTTGCTCTCTGGCTGCTCTACTCCCACAGCTCCCCCACTTCATAGCAGCTAAAGATCCAAAAGAGGGCTGTATGAAGACACAGGGTCTATTACAACACATATTTTACAAGTTCTGAAAAATAAAAGAGATATATTGTCTAGCAGGAAATGGAACAAACTACAAACAGAGATCTTGGACTGGGGAGGTCCAGGAATAAGGCCTAGCACAGTTCTGGATGTTCAAATTAAACAATTTTGGACATTAAGAACACTCAAGTGCTCTACAGGCAAAGTATAGTCAAAAACAAGCAAAGGTAACAGGTGTCAAGAAGCAAAATATGCCCAGTTTGCTCTACTTCTCACAGAAGTTAAAATTCTGCATCTTGACCTTCCTTTGTCTTTGAATTAAATTCTATGTGGAAAGATAAACAAGCCAATGAGGAAGAATGTAGACAATCAAACTGCAGCCTACAAAAGCTGTATTCCAGATGCTGAATATCAAATACAAAATGTAACTAAACATTCTAACTGCTCCATCCTCAGTAACCAAACTGGTGCATAACTGCAGATACAGAATTAAAAGAGGCAAATAAACAAAGGACCAAAAGCAGGAACTTGAGCAAGTGGTTAGGAGAAAATAATTTGCATGTGCACAATTAGTACAGGAAGCAAATTCACTTCAAGTAATCCACTTTTAGTCTTGATCTACCTTTCTCCAGCAGCTTCAAATTTAAACTAAGTGCCAATCTCCACATTTTAAATTGCAAATTACTTTTCTAAATCATTTAACAAATATCCTTGAAATTTCACATGTCAACAGCTCATTAATATCTACAGTAAATGTAGCTCTCTGAGAAGAACCACAGATTTTATGTTTATTGAGACAGATAGCTGGCACAGAGAAATAGAGCTCCTTCAATTACTAGTTGGCAGAAGCTAACTTCAGTTTAAAATCAGTCTACAGCAATTTATGGCAACACTGCAGTGAAGTGACTATTTTGAATAAGATTAGCTACTGCTGATGGCAATGCTTGGACAGTGTTTATAAATCAAACTCAGAACTCAGTATTTTATAATAGGCCACTTCAAAACTATCTCCCATAATCACCTATGCAGTATATTATGATAAATGCAAACATAGCTGGAGATTAAAAGTAATAAAATAAGGTACACAAGGTAATGAGAGCAAGTAAACTATAAACAAAGACTTTATGCATATAAGTGTGCATTACCTGGTGCCTGACTTAACTTGGGCCTTTGTAGGGAACAACAGATTAATCAAAGTAGCACAGAGCTATTTCAGTTACCCCAAATCTCATTTCCTTATACACTGAGAAAAATTTTAATTAATAATTCTGATCATTAATGAGGGGAACAACTTACATTGTTAAAAGGTAATACTCATCATAGCTAAAAACAGGCATGGATAATAGAAATCAAAGTTCCAGTGGCCAATGCTATTACAGACTTTAATAGCCAATGAAAACAAAAAACTGAAATAACTCAAGTCATTCTCACAAAGAGAATGGGATAATTACTGTCAGGAATGAGAATCAAGGGCACTAAACCTGTAGCCATTCCTGTCTGTAGCAAAGAAGGAGCCAACACAGCATCCTTCACCACAGCCCTGAAGCTCCAAATCCCTGAGCTAGCTTCCAAAAACTGCCTGCTCTATTGATGGAAATAACACCCCCAAAATAAGGCAGAGACAGAAACATAACATTACTTGGTGCCAGATGAAGAGAGAGGAGTCCTGCAGCCCACACTGACAGAGACACAGAAACCCTTCCAGTCAGTTTAGCTCTCAAAAGGGAAATTTCTGGAGTAACTTACGAATCCACATGAAGAACTCTCTGGCCACTTCTGGCACATGCTGCTGCAATAATGGACTCAGGCAAACCTGGAATGACAGGTGCAGTCTTTAGAATTTAGCATGCCATGATATATTAAAAATCACAATAATGGTAGAACTTGGCTAGAAGCAGGCAACTCAAACAAAAGAAATTTTACAATATGAGTCACTGAAATGTTTAACAGTCTCATGGTACTAAAATAATGAACATTATTTTGTGCTCTTTAACATTTTGCTGACCCTCTTATAGGCAATTATGTTTTTATTTTTTTAATAACTGCATGGAACATACCACTTGCAAACACTACTGAGTTAAAGCTTGGCACCAGCATCTTCTCTCCATACCCTGCTCTCATAACCAGACTGAGTAACTGCCAGCACAATGATACCCAAAGCTCAGTGGGGTGCTCTGAAACCACATCCTGGGTAATGCAGACACGTGTTACCTGAGGGCATTTTTGTTCACTTCAGAGTGAACAAAAAGACTGTGATTGTCCTTAGAGTGGTATCCCTATCAAAATCTCCTACGTTATGCAATTACACTCTACCAAATCAGTATGTTTTCACTATATTTAGAAAAAAATATAGCAAAAAAAAGCACACCAAAAGGCTGTGATATCTCTACCAGCAATACATGCTTGGAATGGCAGAGGATCCCACTGGAATTCAACAAATAAATGGGGCTGTTCTGTAATGTCTACTCCCACTCACCAGATTTCCCATGCCCAGTTAAATGCCTTGGATTCTGGAGCTGGTTCAGAAAAGCAGGACAGCTCACCAGCTAAGCTCTGTGGCACTAACTTCTCTCCAATCTCTTTTTCAATGATCTGTTGGCTGTTTCAGCAAGTAATTCAGGAACAGCAATCAAAATTCTAGGGACTGGTATTGGGAGACACTTAGGCCACGTATTCAACTAAGGGATGAGATTAAAGGAAGTGAAAGTGTTTGGCTGATCTGATTTCCAGCAGCACCAGAAGCAGCTGCACTGGTGCAACTGCAGAGACAGAACTGGAAGGGCAAAAAGCAGCAGTGGAAGGACACAACCTACTCTGGCTCACTCCATGACAAACATCATCTCCAGCAAAATTCCAGGCCTGTGCTGCCTATTCCTTAGATAGAACAGAGCCTTCACCAACAAATAAACCTTGCAGTCTAGGAAACATCCCCTGTGAGCTGGGTACACCAGACCACAGTTTCACCAACTCTTCAAACCAGCAAAGGCCAACACAATCATCAAAATAAAGAGGTGCAACCTCTGCCCTCATCATCTGCCCCTCCTGACCTCCTTTCAAAGCAAATAAATGGTCAATTTTTGGGAGAGCAGTTCCATGGTGTTGTCCAAAAGTACAACTATTTGTATCAATACTAAGAAGGAAGTGTAAGACAGGCATGAAAAATTTTCCAGGAAAATAGCTACAACTTCCCTGCAAATTTTCTGGTTTTAATGTTTACTTTTTTGATGGATTAAAAAAAAATCATTTTTTAAATTGAAAGCAGAAAAAGTGAAAATAGTTTTGCATTGGTGACCTTCCACAGCAAGTGAAGGTTTAACACAGAATTAACCTTCAGGAGCAGAAGGAGGGATGAACAGTTGCAGCAGTTCCTGGGATCTTTGTTTCACAGCCTAGAAAGGGCAGAAGTCTTCTGAGTTGAATTTTTGGAAGCAAGAGCTCAAAACACAGATCACTGTGACCAAGGAGACAAGGAGAAAATACATAAGTGCAGCACACACTTCAGGACTGCCATGAGACCCTGGCTGCACACAGTCATTATGTGAGAGCTCCACACTCAGCTGTCCCCCCATGTTTATATATATGGTTCATTTCACTCCCTCTATAAACTATCTGGAATAGAATCTACAACTACTCTTTGTTTGGAGTTCTCAAAAAAGCTTTTCTTTCCCTCATTGGGGCACAGAGAGTATTACTCTAGAAATGGAATTGAGAAACTTGTTTCTCCTTCCTTATTGATAAAAGCCACTGAGAAAGTGTTGTAAAACATCACCAGTGCTGCCTGGCTGACCTGGGCCGAGTTATAGCTACCAGGGCATAACTGATTGCTTTAAGCTTGATCCAATTGATACTGTGTTGGAGGTCTGTTCTTCCATTAACCTTGGATGAAATTGTTCCCTGAATTAGCTTCCTCGCTCTTGAAAGCTGGCATCAATTTTCTTCACCAACCCTGTGCTTCTAAGACACCGTGGTCCCCCACACACCAGTGGCCAGAGTGGGAGTGCGGCTGGAAGGCAAGGCCAGCACATCCCAGTTTTTGGGGAGGCTCCCAACAACCTGCTGGAACAGGACACCCTTTGTTCTTGGGTGACAACACCTCAGGAAATCCAAGAAATAAGTAAGACTGTCACATGGCACCAGTTTCTGAATTCTCTTCTCCAACAGAAACAAGGGCACATGGAAAAGAGGCAGCTTTGTCAAATGCAAGTTACTCCCACGTGTGACCTGTATTGCATGGTGGTTAATGAACAAAAGCCTTTTCCAAGAAAGAGGGTTCTGGACAATTACAATATAGTTATACATTGTCCTTTTCTATCTAGGAAAAAAACTAACTTGGAAAAGCCTGCTTAGAAAAATGGCAATTTATGAAATGACAGCATGGAAAGCTGAACTGCCTCCAACAGGACACTCAGAGAGTTGTGCAAAATAGGTCCCCTTCAGATAACCCAGTAACAGAGAAAGATGTGTTTTTAGAAACTGTTTTTACTTGGAAACAGCCTTCTGATCTGAACTTTGATTTCTCAAAAGCCCTAAAATGGATTATATTCAGATTTTGAAACGTGTTTGGATCCTCACTAGAAGGCACACTTTCCCATTGGAAAGAAACAAAGTGGCAAGCAGACTGCATTGTAACAATAATTACCTCTAATTAAACTAACGAACACGGTGGCATGGCCACTTCAGCACTCAGAAGAAACTGAGGTTTGTACCAGTGTTTCTGTACAACGCCCTGGGAAGTGCTGGGAGAGACTCCAGAGCTGCCTCGGAAGCAGCTGCAGCAGGAGGGGGCCCGGCTGGCAGGAGGAGCACTGGGCTCAGGACAGTCCTGCTGGGCAGGAAGGTTCATCTGCACAGGCCCCTCGCAGCACTCGCCCTCACTGCCTCCATCCCAGCCTTCCTGGATACATAACAGGCAGATTGATCTCAATAAATCTCAAAGAGGTGCCTGCTGCAAGCTGACCTTGAAGTCTGCATCTGGTTGTTTCCAGTAATCTCTGACCAAGATAATCTCCATTACATGAATTTTTGGAGATTCCCTATGAAACAAAATCAGCCATACTCTCATTTTCTAGAACAGTGTTTTAGAAGTAAAAAAGAAATAGAGGAATTAGCTACACATTATTTAGTTATCCAAAAACCAATTCTATTTTTAGTTCCAGTACAACAAAATTAAAGTTTGAGATAAGTGCTAAGGTGTAAAATCGAAGTCTTTAATTTATTAATTTCTGAAGTCTTACAAAATAATGAAAACTTAAAATTCACATCTGTGTGATCAAAAATTAATTTTAGGCTTACACACTGTGTCTCCTGCTTAGCAGCTGTACTTGCTGCTCTAGTGCTGCACTGCCTCTTGCAGTGCCCTGAACAGGACACAGTCACTGCCCCGAGCAATTTCTAAACTAAACAGCTTCATATCTATGGGAGCATTCTGGCTCCTGAGCTGTTCACTGCAAACTGCTTTGCAGTCATCCAGATGATAAGTTTTTACTGAATTACACAAGATCCATCTTGAAAAGGCTTAAATGTTTAATTTGCTTCACTTCATCTACTAAATAAATCACAAGTGGCTTTTTCATAATATAAAATGTTGAAGGGAAATATATAAAAATGTTGGAACACAGACAATTTCAAAACAATCTTCTGGAGTCAGACAGTTGACCAGCTGCAATACATTTTGTTTGCATCTGAACCTCTAAATAGAGAAGAGCAGCTGATTTTTGATGAGCTCACTACAAAATATTCATGGTGTGTTTTTGGTATATGTGAAATTTTAAAAGCATTTCATAATTTAATTTCAAATTAAAATACTTCTTGTATGTAATATTTTAAGATAAAGATGGTTAAAATGTATTCATTTTAATATTTGCTCATATTGCAGAGCAGTATCAGAAAATACTTTTGCATTATAGAGTATGGTATAGAAATGCCAACCCACTAAAAAAACTAAGAACATGTTACTGGTCAAGAGAGAAGTCACAAGCAAAAAGTTTCTTCTCCTACACTGTAATTGCATAGTTATCTGTGTCTCATCAGAGGAACTTGGCAATGAAAATCATTCAATCTCACAGTTGGTGTAAATGAACAGTATCTAGAAAAGGAACACAAGCACTTAGGCTTGAAATAAAAATTTAACCTCTTACTAAAAATTATACTCACACCAAGCAGTGTTCTCCAGCACAAACTATAGCTCTGAGTAATCTTTGGTTTAAAGCAATAGCAGCAGATAAAGCAAAGCACTTGAATTAAAATATCTGTATAGCAAGACACATACTGATTTTCACTCAAATCTTCTTTCTTTCACTTCCTCTTCTGCCTCCCCATGGGAAAAGAGCTTGCTCTCCTTGCTCCTTATACATTTTTAACATTTCACAGGAGGATACTGAGGAAGTTTCTCCTGCAGCAGCAGCAGTCCCAGGTAGCTCCCTGGGTAGCAGCAGGGGCTCTCTCTCCCGGGGTGCTCTGGCACAGCCCCAGAGAGCAGCTCCTGCAGGAGGACTGGACTGGCTGCCATTCTCCAGGCAGTGGAACCACATTTCCTGCTGGGATACACAAACCTGGCCTACACTGTTCCCCGTTCAGACTGGAATTTCAAAGCACCTTACTAAGCCTTTTTCTAAAGGAGTTTTTCACCTTGATATGCAGATGACCTACTCTGTATTTTTCACAGTGGAGACACAGGAGTCCTACAGGCTCTGATTCTGTAAGATCAGCAATATGATCTGGAAAAGCTGCAGAACACAAACAGGCTGAGAAGGACAACAAAGGGTTCACAGAACAATGAGTTCTCCCACAAGAGCAGCCAGGGACATTGCACAGTATCTGGGAAAGAAACCTGCCTGAGGTACCAGAAAGAGCCTAAACTTCCCAGGCAGCACCTCTGCTATACCCCAAAATCCAGACTGGAAGCCAGGCCAGAACACAACCCCTGCATTTTAGCTAGGTTAAAAAAATCAGTGAAGAAGATAAAAGGTACTTTTACATGTGGAGAATACTGAAAAAAATGAAAGGGGGACACACACAGAGAGGACATGGGACAGGACTCTGAGTCAATGTTCATTTTGTTTGACATTTAAATGGACAGGCAATGACTTATCTACAAATGAATATAAAACGTGGGTCTATTTCCTCCTTCCAGACATCAACATTACAAGTCAGTGCCACTGTGTTAGTCCACAATGATCACTGACGTCAAAAAATATCCATCTTCAGCTGGTTTTCCATTGAGCTTTCATCAACTCTAAATAGCTGCTGATATAAACTGAACACTGTGCAGTTATATAAGATAATGTAACCAAAATATCAGGCCAAATGATGTATTACAAAATATTTTCGTCACATTCTAAAAATATCCTGCAACAATAAAACTATTAGGATTTTTTTATACCAATCTTCAGTGTTTACTTTAAAATTCGCATCGGTAGTATTTGGGTTAGTTTACTTGTAAGATATATTTTAAAAATTGTGTTAGTATCTGGAAGTGATTTTTCCTAACACACTACACTTACATAAGATAAACATAAAGTACTTCCACCACTCCCAGCATATCGAACAATAAATAATACATTCTCCTGACAGGACTTTGATGACCTGGCAAAGCCCGAGTGCTTTCAGCCAAAATCATATGAAACCATAAATCACTCCTTATTTTATAGAATATTTCAAAATGGATTCCTGCTTTCTACCTTGAAAGTCATTTCATGTGTTATTTATAACCACTGAAAACCAGAATGGAAAGAAAATTGCATAGAACTAGAATATTTACTGTGACTGCTTTTATAAAGAATAACTCTTTTTTAGAAAAAAATTAGAATTACTGGCAGACAAACTTGTGAATACAACACCTTTCAAAGAGCCATATCCTTTACAACTTTCCCAGCAGTTACCACAGGTCTTGGGGAGTGTCAAGAGACAAGTCCAGACTGAACACAATCCAATTCACTGAAGAAATTCCAAGGTAAACATGACCCTGCATCTGTATCCACACCACTCTGCACAGCCACAAAGTTGCAAATCTTGGCACTTCAAGGGGTTCCTGCCCTAAACTCAGCACTGCTGAATGTTTTGCCTATGAATTTTCCTATTTGACAACTGCCTGAAGACAAAAGCTCCAACACTGACCCCCAGTTCTGCTTTTAGACCAACAAAAATCACTCCACAAAGAGACCTTCCCAAAGAACAGGCCTGCTCTGAGGACTGGTGATCCAATCCTCAGAATAATATCTGATTTGGCCAAAAACCACCTAACAAACCCACTGCTGCCTGGCTGATGGGTAACTCGAGCACAGCACTGTGTTCAAAAAGCAGGGATAGGAGAGACTGGAGGAGACAGGGAGGGGAGAGTCACTCCAAGGCTGCAACAAAAAAGGAAGTAGAGCAAAACAACGTCATAACAGCTTTAATTCTCATATTGTGTTGGCCATGAAAAACCTCAAGCTGTGCTCACCAGTTTCATGTCCAGAGATAACCCAGTTTTCTTTAGAAGTATGGATGTCAATTCCATGATAGTAGCAAAACTTCAGCTGCTGTGCCCACCAGAAGGAGTATTTTGTACCCACATCCACCCTGCTCTAAACTTGCTCATGCAAGAAAATACCTGAGTTGAGGAAAAGGAATTTCTTGTAAAAGAAAAGTTCCTCTTCCCATAGCAATACTGATGAATTAATTGAACCTAGACATTAACTGAAGCACTGATAACTAAAATTTAGTTGAGGTTCCATTGGCACTAAGCTTACTACAGGGAAACAGTTCAATGAGCCTGAAATAAAAACAAATTCAAATCTTATATTACTACTATACTTATGTTACTTATGCTACTACTACTAAATTACTAAATTTAATAGATGCACAAGTTATAAAACCAAGAAAAGGCCACACATGCAGAAATTAATACAATTACTACTATGCATTAAAAGTATCATTAAACACAAACATTCTAATTATTATGGTATGACAATTGCATATTCATAAGTACACTCAGCACTGGTGACAGCAATAGAAAATAAGAGTTGAAGACTGGGCTAAAATATTCCCTCAGGAGTCACTTTCCAAAGAAAAGACAGATGAAAGTTCTACTCTGAACAATCTTCCATACTGAGAAATTTAACACAGATTAAAAACCCTCAGTCAGTCATCAGTGTTAATCACCAATGTGTGTTCTCAGTAAAAAGGAATGCAAGGACAAAACAACTCCTGAAGTGCAGAACTCTGAGAATCTTGGAATTAGTCCTAGCAGTACTCTCCACAGGTGGGCAAAAAGGCATCCTTGAATATGAATCAACACCCCCAAATACAGCAGTATTTCAGAGAATTTAGCTCAGAGAACTTCCCTCCTGCAATATCAAAGCTCCAATATCACACCTCACTCCAAAGCAGGGAAGACTGGGTTTGATGGCTGCACATGACCTGCCCTGGCACAGACAGTCCTTGTTCCCTTCGTGGCTAGAACAGTAAATAGCTCAATATTAATATCATTTTATTAACCTCTGAGTTTCTGCATATTTACCTCATGGCAGTAAAGAATGGATCATCCCCAAAAATCACAGAAGTTACACAATGTTTAATATTTCACCCTTATGGTCTGATACTTCAGCTTCTCATTATTAACCAATCTCCTCACACACTTGAAATGTTCTCAAATCTGAGCACATACAAAAATGTCAGGTTCATTACTGCACACCAGCCCAGGACAGGGTTAAGACACATAAGAGATCTCTTAATCTGCTCAAGAACTTAAATTTTGCATTTTTAGCAGTTTTGGTGTAAACAACAGGGACAGTATGGTTTTATAATAACTCAAAAACTCCAGATATAAATCAGAAATCTTTTAAACAATTATACATACACTGTATGGGGATTGCTTTTTTCTGCTGAACACTGAAATCAGCAATTTCTTCAAGAAACTCATTCATTCTGTTCCAAATTGCTAGAAATCTTAACTCCCATGGACATAATTTGACAGATCAGCAAACTCCAAAAACAGTTACTAATTTCACATGGAAAACAGTAACTTTTAGAAGTGTCTTCCCATTTGTGCTCCAAACAACACCTTGAGCTCTTTACAAAGGCAAACAAAATCTGACTGTAAATTTGGGACCTATGTGTCTTAAAGTGCATCTTAAAGTGATGCACTTTAAGACTAGAGCTCAATGCTGAATTTAAGGCTTATCAATCTGAACCAGGTCACTGTCACTGGGTTCTACAAATAGAAATCTATTCCAATAATTCAAGATTATTTTGATACACAAACACCAAGAATCTTAGTTCTGAAGGAGTATTTAAAAATTTCTCTTTTAGTCACATTGTGGTAAGTTATAGTGAGACATTCCAGGTCTCCATCATTATTCACCTGAACATGATGAAGTTGTACAGGATACAGAAAGTGCAGAAAGATCAAAATTAAGTGTCTGGAATATGTAATCATTCATAGAGAAATGTGCTTTAATGAGAAAGACTCAAAAAGTTTTGTGTTATTTATGAAGCAGGCATAGAGATTAGAAAAACTACTTTGAAGATTTAAAACTACTTGTATTGCAGGATATGATAAAAATATATCATCAGCCTATAGTACATATACTGCAACGAGATAGAAGTTCAGCTCTTCAGAGCTGTTTTCCTTGCACAAAAGCAAAGCTGACCAGCAGGATGGTATTTCGGGAATAAGGGCTGGCAAGGGAGGCAGTGTCAGGCAAGGCTTTCCGAGGCACCAGAGCCCCCGATCTCAGGTACGGGGGCAGGAGGTTTGTGCCCAGTGCCAGGGCCGGATCCTTCTCAGGACCAGCCCCACACGGCCCTCCGTGACAACTCCATTTCTAAGCAAACCTGGTCACTGAAGTGTGACCCCCCTGCAGCGGGCTGCGATACCCGGGACGCCGAGGACAATGTCCCCGCCGGTGTCACGGAGGCGTCCCCGCAGGTACCTCAGCAGCCACTCGGACACTCTGCCCGCCATCCCCAGACGCCGCTGCCGCCCCTCAGCCGGGGAGCCGCGTCCCCCCGCCGCCCCTTCGAGCTTCGGCCCCTGCCAGGGCCGGCGCTGCCCCCCGTGCCCGTCCCGCCCGTACCGGTGCCCACCACCACAACATCGAACTCTGTGGGCAGGTTGTCCGCCATCTTGGGAGGCGCCGTCACGCGCGCGCCGCCGGCGGAAAGGGCGGGAGCGACTGCGGGGGTTCCGGCGGCCGCGGGAGGGAGGGGGAGCCCCGCCTGAGGGAGCGGAGCGCTCCGGAGAGAGGGACGGCCCCGCCTGAGGGAGCGGAGCGCTCCGGAGAGAGGGACGGCCCCGCCTGAGGGAACGGAGCGCTCGGGAGAGAGGGACGGCCCCGCCTGAGGGAGCGGAGCGCTCCGGAGAGAGGGACGGCCCCGCCTGAGGGAGCGGAGCGCTCCGGAGAGAGGGACGGCCCCACCTGAGGGAGCGGCGGCCCCACCTGAGGGAGCGTAGCCCTCGGGAGGGAGTGGCGGCCGCGCCTGAGGGAGAGGAGCGCTCAGAGAGGGAGCGGCGGCGCCGCCGGAGGGAGGGGAGCGCCCAGGGAGGGAGCGGAGAGCACAGGGGGGGCCCGGGGGTGTCGCGGGTTCGTCCCCTTGCGACCCGCCAGCCCCTCGGCCTCACCGTCCCTCACCGCTCTGCTGTCCTGCTCATCCCCAGAACCAGCCCTGACCTGCCATGCAGGAATGCTGCGGGATTCAGTAGGGAACATATATACATATACGAGCACCTACATCCGTCAATAAGCTTCTTAACTACAGTCACATGGCGGCATTCCACCTACTGAGCCAAACGCCAATCGCTTCAATGCAAGCACGTGTGTTTTTGTATGACTTATGGGCCGATTTGAGGAAGAAATTATTAAATTGTTCCCTGTGAGGGAGGGGAGGCCCTGGCACAGGGTGCCCAGAGCAGCTGTGGCTGCCCCTGGATCCCTGGCAGTGCCCAAGGCCTGGTAGGACAGGGCTTGGAGCAGCCTGGGACAGTGAAAGGTGTCCCTGCCATGGCAGGGGTGGCACTGGATGGGCTTTAAGGTCCCTTCCAACACAAACCATCTTGTGGTTCTGTGAACTCCACTGAAGTTTCTTGGATGACCATTTCCTCAGATACAACAAATTTCACTTTTATTATTTCTTCTGCATGTTTACTGTTTCCAAAACAATTTATGCTGTTTCTTTGATCTTGTTGCTCACTGCTCCTTATTAATATATCCAAGAAAATACTTTCATCATTATTTTTAAAAAGTTCCCTTACCCCCAATTGCAGTATTTTTTCCTTTAACCAGCACATTGAACACAGATTTAAAAAGAAATTAGTGTTAGTTAGAAAGTTTATCAGTCATTAATTTTATGTCATTTCTTGTTAATTAACAGATGTTTGACTGTACTACAGTCTCTGCATGCAAAACCCTTTCTATTTTTCTCAACTCATTCATTAACTCTTTATTTCCCTCTGAAGCCCAAAGCCACACTTTAATCTTGCTCAGCTTCTTCCTTCACCTTACAAAGAAAAGAAGGTGGAATCAGGGATAAAATCCAGAATCTCCTGCATTAGAGTTGCCCCTCCCATAACACCATTCTGAGTGTAAGAACAGCAGGACTAAAACCACGGATTTGAAAAAGCCAGATACAGCAATGTAGGCAAAATAACCCAGCACAGAACACCTGTGCCAGAATATGCTGGAAATTTCTGGAAAGTTTTTATGTTACATTTAATAGCTTATATGGCTTTAAACTAATCTCTTAATATTATTCATTGTGTATGATTATATTAAAGTCTTAGCACCTTCAATCAATAATAACAATAAACCAGCTAGCAGCCTGTTAACACCTTATTACAAGCTCTTTGTTCACATAGCAAAAGAATAGTGAAAATAGTAAAAAGTGACTAATGGAAACCAGAGGCCACGTTACCCCTGTGGTACTGCCAGACGTGCTGGAGCAGAGTGCAGCCAGAACAGTCTAGCAGGAAACATCCAACCATGCAGGAACA
This sequence comes from Peucedramus taeniatus, assembly GCA_013400575.1. NCBI lineage: Eukaryota > Metazoa > Chordata > Aves > Passeriformes > Fringillidae > Peucedramus > Peucedramus taeniatus. The sequence goes on along the minus strand of WBNO01023649.1, from coordinate 25,837 downwards.
AAAAACAGAGATTTAAACATCAGCACCTGTTTACTGCACTGATAAATATGTAACAGAGAAAAACAGGAGTTATGAATTCAGATAGAAAAGGAGAAAGATCAAGTCTTATGTTCCTTGTGTTTATATTTCCAACTGTCCCATAGAGATTTTGATTAAAACTTCCCTTGTGCAGCTCCCATGCAATTCCATGGACAGAGCTGTCATTTCTACTTTTTAACATGTAAAAGAAATAAAGCTGCAGAGTTCTCACAATGCTGGATCATCCCTGACCTAAATGTCTTGTGCTGAGGAACAAAGCATCACTATATGGTTAGATGAGATAAGACAAACTCCCCTTGCACATCCTTTTCCTACTGAGGGAAGGCACACTCAGGAAAGTCTATCATCATCACGAAACCCTTTTGTTGCTGTTTAATATAATTCTAGGACTGCACTGGAGCAGAGCTATTTCACTGTCAATGTCTCACTGTTTCTCAAGTGCTTAAGTATTTATCCCACCACAAAATGCTGTTGTTTGGTGCTGTGAGTTCCTGTTAGCTTCATTCATAAGATGCAATCAGTGCAATCCTATTTCGTGATGACAGTCATTATCCACTGGACCAGAAATCCTCCTCAGTACTTTTTATTTGACAAAAATGATTATTCAGGATCTTTAACTGCAAGGTTTGTCAGTCCCACACAACACCAAAATATATCTCTGTAGTTTGCAGTTTTAGTATCAGCAAATGTAGAAGTGAAATATGTAAGTATGAATAATTTTTATGAGAATTTCATGGACCTTGAGAAAATGTCTTGCCATGTTTTTCTCTTTAGCTATTTAATTGCAATGTCGTATTAACAGAAAGCAGCATACCCAATTCTGCATGGATGAATAAGCACATTCAATAAAGAAGATTTAACAGAGTAAATCAAACACTGGATTAAACATTTTCTGCATAACAGACCACAAAATGGGCATTCATTTTACCAATAGATCCTCTACATTAGAAACAAATAGAAATGCACACCAACATAATTAAACTGCACATCCTGTGCCCTGATTACTGAATTTCCCTATATTTTGTTAAACTAGGTCTCATCAATTAGGATTGCCAAAATGCATTCCAAATTGCATACTGAAAAACTGAATAGTTTTTTTAAACATTTGGACTAAATACATTTTTCCCTATGTTTTATTAAATAATTCCTACACATGTAATCCTACATATTGCAGAGGATTTATACAGAATTTTTAGCAATAGCAGTTCAGAAAGGCACACAAAGATAATTTAAGATCCCACCTTTAGCAGTTCTAAATACTTTTACTATGAGCAACTTTTTCAGCTTTGATCTCAACCAAAACATCTCTTGTAAAAACATGGTGTTTCACTTATGACTTTTATTTGAGATTTTCACATGTCCATGGAACTACCCTTGTTACTTTAAAGTTTTAGTTACTATCTAACTCTATCAAAATGCTTTTCAGAAGTACAGTAATCTGAGCAAAATCTCATAAAGCATGGAAGTGTTTTTATTTTCCCAGGTAGGAACATTGAAGTCCAAAAGAAAATTAGGAAGAATCAGCATTAGAACTACGGAGTTTCTAGTTATCTCAAGATCTGGTCTCCCACCATTTGATCAAATGCTTCTTCCTTCAAAAACAAACATCAAATGCTATGATGAATTTTAATTTTCTAGAGTTACATAGTCTCTTTATCCTGCAGTGATTTCACGTGTGAAATCTCATTATTCATTCTATTGTTCCCTCAATGGATACAGAATTTAATTCTCCTTGAGTACCAGTTTGAATAAGGATCAGCAGCAGGATCGGGCCCATTAGCTGCTTGAAACATCCAGTGAATAATCTGATTTATCCCAGCGAAATGGCTCATTAGTTCAGGCAGCAGGGCAGAGTTTGTGTGCTGCTGCGGTTGTTTGTGGTTTTCCTCTGGAGTTCTGCAGTTCCACAACTGGCACCCACTCACACATGCACCACCCTGATTGTTCACTGACCACAGGAACAGCCTCACCACAGGCAGGCGTGTTTGGGAAAAAATTATTTGTTTCCAAATTTATTCTAAACTCTCAGACAACCTTGATTCCAACTTCCTCTCTTTCACCATTATCTGAGTTTGTCTTCCTGTCACAGCTTGCAGTGGTCAGCCTCAATCATGCCCATATAACTTGTGTGGCATTAGTGACGTTAGACCCTATACTGCAAATCCTCAGTGGGATGCAGACACTCAGTTCCCATGGATGGTATGAATATTCTTGTAATACAGGTAGATCAGTGGCCTGAATATATTTTAAAAACTCTGAATAATTAAACCCACATTCTCTACCTAATGAGCACTGAAAGTCATCTTGAAGTTGCCCTTTTGTTTACTAAGATGGGTGTAAATTGTAGGATTGCTTACAGAGACTGGAAAGAGAATGACATGTCACTTGACTTCTGTAACCACGTAAGGCAAAGAGTTTACTTTTTCAATCTTTAATTAATGACAGTCTGCAAAAATTCTGTAGGTTTCTCATAGCAGTCAAAATCTTGTACAAAAATCTTGTACAAAATTAGCACCAAGGAGAAAAAAACCCAGGATCACAGTTTTGACAAGGCTGCTCTGCCCAGTGTAACTGGCAGAGTACAGAAAGAAAGTTCCACTACAGCTACATTAAGGATTACCTATAAGTTTTATGGGATTCCTAAAACTTCAGGTATCCAGGAAGAAGGAGAAAGTCTTTGCAGAAGCCCCAAGATTCAGGATGGTTCCAAGTCCAGGATGCCACAAAGCAAAGTGGAATGCTTTCTGTCCTGGCAGTTCCACTCTTTGTCTATTCCAGCATGTAAAATTCTTGGTCAATTACAACACTTCAGAAAGTGTCAGTTAGTACCAGAAAAAAGAAACAGATTGGAAATACAAGACTACTGTATCAAGTTGTGTAGTAAATGAAGGTTCATTAGGATTATGATTTATTAAGATTTAAGGAGGATTAAGTAAAGATGGACAAGTGTGTCTAATGGCATTCAGTTACTGCCTTACTTCATTTGGAATAATACTCGAAGCAGTTTTATTGCATAGTAAGGTTTTCAGACTTGTGTTCTCTGAGTTTAGGAAAACTGTACCTTTTCCAGCACATCTGGAGACTGTAACTTAGGTAAGAAATTAATCTCTTTTCTCTGGAAATATTCCCGTTCTTTTATAAATTACATTTCTTTAATTCATCTCTTTTGACTTGTTGCCAGTTTATGAATACAGATCCTTCTGTATTAATGCATATTCCTACTTCATTGCAGTCAGCACAAGTTTTACCATGCAAAGTTCAGCCTCACCCTCTTGGTCTTTTCTGTTTGATTAACAAACCATAATTACACCTGAAGGTGAACTGTATATTGCCTTAAACAGGGGATAGGAGTAGTTATCTTATTTCACTTAATTTATATATATGTATTTAAAAATGTGCCCATACAAATACTGAAAAAAACATGAATTAGTCTGGGAGATGGATGATACAGCAAATGAAACATCAGCCAGCCACAGGTTGGAAGTTTTGCATTTCCCAGTTTGAGGAGAATGACAAGTGCAAGATTATTGAGTATTTTTTAAACAGCAGCATTCTCCAGTCTTGAAAAATCATAACTGGCACCTGGCTGAAATGGAAAGAGAGGATAAAGCAAGACTTTAAGTTCTGAAACTGATAAAGGCCCCTTAGGAAACTCCCCATAAATATTATCATATAATTAAAAGGGTTTAAAGTAGTCCATAAAGTAAAGGAATTGATGTGTCTCATATGCAGTATTTTTGCCCAGACTTCACCAGAGAAACCATAAACAAAAGCCTATAAAGGCCTCAGCTGAAATGAATTCTTACCAGCTGGGATTCTTGTGAAGACACACGTGTCACCAAGGACTCCAACACCAAACTGTAGCCAAGAGACAGCTGAAAGTCAGGAGTGAGTAACAGCCAGGGATTGACTTTCAGGTAAATCAGGCTATTGGTGATAACTCTGCTAAAAGTCAAATTAGTACAACAACTACATTTGAAATTACAGAAGTGGGTGACTAAAAAGGATAAAGCAGATGCTGCTCCTACTTGGAGAAAATCTCTGTTGGAGGCTGATTTGCCTCAGTTCCAGTGCTGGGTCTGTCAGGCTCCACTCAGAGCTCTGTGTAAGAGCAGAGATTTAGTTTGGGTCCTGCTGCTGTAGTGGTGGAAATTTAACATTATCTGAGGGTACACACAGCCAGGGAGGGGCTGCCAGACCCTCTTCCTCTGTTTCCTCTGAAAGGGCATGTATGAAAATCTCTCAGCTGCAGCAGGGTGATTTGGGGAAAAATTTAGGTTGTGAAGGGCTGTGGCTAAAAAGAAAATTATCAGCTTACAAACCAGGAGTATATTAATAAGTGAATTTACTAAACTCATATACAGCAAAGGCCTCCTTATTGAGCATTTCCCTCCCAACATTACAGTTCAAGCAAGTTTTGTGTTTAAAGTACTCTCTTTAGGATTTTAAAGCCAGAGAGTAGCAGTAGTGGTGCACTGAAATCTTTAAGGCATTTGAAATGAGATTCTATTCAGCTTGCTCACAGAATTTAGAAAAGCTCTTGTTTCTCTTTCAGAAGCTGTAAACTGGTGCCAGACTGTATATATGTGTGATACATTTGAGAATTCTGGATGGACACTCAGGATTTAACATCCATTTTTCATTAATCCAAACATAGTACACTCCATTTAAATGCTGCCTTTTCTTCTGCAGAAAAGAAGACATCCATATTGCACTTATTAAACTTTAATTAAACTATATGTCTAGGAAAATAATGTTCCTACTGTAAACAATGTATGGGCTAGCTATATTGAAGTATTTAGTGTTTTTATAATAAGATGTTTGCATTTTAATCCATTTTTAGGGGGAAATATCTGCAACCTGAATTTCAACCCCATTGCCTTGATAACAGGGTTTTCTCCAGGCTTAGAATGATAACATATAAAATTAAAACAATAAAAGGTTAGATCTTCTAGTCTGAATGAGAATTTTAGGTTTGAATGTAATAAATCATAATGCACAGTACTCATTAGAAAGTTGTTTGTTTGTTTAGTCTTAGCATCATCTTTTTCAGGGTAAGATGCTGGCTTAGCAGATCCCAGATCCATGCAGCACTCCCAGGACAGCTCTTCCATAAGGTAACTTCTCCAGGAGCACAACAGTTTTTCCTAGAGCTCCAAGCACCTCTCTCAGGCATTCTGCACCACAGAATCTCTGAGGGGAGCAGGGAGACTTGGAGCTGCTCTCTTTACTGCAGCTCTGTGCCTGAAATGGCTCAGAACCCAGAGAGCAGAACTGAGGGGAGCAGCACGTGCCCTGCCCTTCTTGTACCTCCTTAGCACCTAAGGAGCAGCACTTCCTCCTCTGTTTGATGGAGTAGATAAGGAATAGGCTGTAGCTCCTCACACTGGGACTATTAATTCTATATATTAATTCTATATAAAGCCCTTCATTTTGGCCCTTCCATTAAGCCAGAAGAGACAGAATTCCCCCCCCCCCCTTCAGAAGAATGCTGTGCTGTTGTCAATGTTGAGGCAGATTATTAGGAAGATTTGCAAGAATAACTACTTAAAATGGTCACATTCATTTTAAAGAAAAGAAATATAATTGGTATTTGCATAGAGGAAAATGGATGAATTTAAATTTTAGTTGATTATAATTATTGTCATCATAATCATCATCATTATCTTTGTATGTCTAAATGACTGATTCAAAGAAGAATTTTTAACACATTTCACATGTCAGTGCAATTCTTTTCTGTTTTCTGTGCTTTTCTGTTTTCTGTTCTTTCTTTTCTTTTCTGTGCTTTAGTGCTTGGGGTTTTTCATTTGCTTTTCTCAATCTGAACTTTTCATGGAAGCTATTGTAATTTTCTTAAAAGGTGGAAAAATGTTTCAAAAGAAGTCAGATCTAGAAGTACTACATACGTCCTTTTTTTTTTTTAATATAATCAAATTGTACAGAAAAACAGGTACATAAATACTGTGGGATGGCACTTTGAACTGCTCCTAAGAAAAGGATTTTAAATAGTGAGGTGCTACCTAAATCTGCCCTTGTGAGCCAGACAAGGGATGTTAAACAGGGATGGTTGCACACAAATTAGTAGGTGAACTAATTGAAGTGGTAGTGCATCCAGATGAGGCTATCATTCACAAAGTCCATTAATGAGCTGGGACTGTATGTAGGCACTGAGCTCCTAAAGATTTCCAAAGTTCCTAATAATTGTTTGTATTTCAGCACTATGGATACTGATCCAGCTGGGATTTAATTCCGTATTCCCTGGTAATGTTGCTACATAAACTCTGTGTATTCAACTAGTAAATCTATATTGTGTGAGTTTATCAGTATTGGCAGTTATGAACAGTTCAGATCCACAATATTTGTTGGTGAAAGCAGTTTCCTTTTTCCTGAGTTTATATCACATCAAACCAGAGATGAGCAATCAAGACTACAAAGGCTGTATACTGTGCATAGCAAAATAAAAGTTTCATAATTCCCATTTCCCTGATGACTTTGAAATGACTGTGAAAAGCATTTTGCAACAGAGGGATCATCAGAGCTGGTGTGATAGCTGCAATTCCTGATACCTGGCATCTGTGAAAAACAGGGCTTGATCTTCCAGAACTTAACCTTTCGTGTTACTTCATTTTCTTTTGTTCCTTTACTCTTCCATCAGGGCCAGTGAGCCAAGTGCTAAAATCCTGTTTCTGACCAGGGTTGCTGTGACTTGTGGAAACAATTGCTCCCTGCAGCCTTGCAGATGGCAGTTTCCTGACAGCCTCTTTTCAGATGGCTTCCTCCACGGCCAGGAATTCCCTAAATAGGAATTGGGAAGATGGATTCTATGGGAAACCTTTGTTCAATTAGGTTATGGTGTCTTTCCCATTTTCTTGGAATGAACAGAAGCATGTTCATGCCACTACACAGAAAAATACCTTAAAAAACACACTTGGAGCTGTAAAAACTCACAGATGAGCTGCCTCTGCCAAGGGATGCACTGAGGAGAGCCTGTGGGAAGGATTTTCCTGAGTGGCTGCTCTTAGGCAGAGGAATTGTCAGAATTCAGACTGACGATGGATGAGCTGCAGCACAGCCATGGAAAACCTCTGGCCAAAAGACAGACTTTAAAGTTTCCTCACCATGTCCAGGAATAGGAATTTTTAACATGTATTTTCTATGGAAAAGGATTGCACTGAAAGATGCTGGATTCAAGTAAGTTTCAATTAATGGAAAATATCAACAAACCCAGGATTTCTGGCTAATTTCAAGCACTGAAGTGACCTCAGTGTGTTCAATCAACATTCATTATTAAAATAGCAAAGAAAATTTGTGTCTGAAGTCCTATCACTCTAAGCAAAACAGTTTTTAAAACATGTTCAGTTTTCTTTGATTCTGTTGATCATATAAAATAGACCACTGTCTAAAATAGAACACTCAGATCATTTTTTAAAATTTAAACTATATCGTACATTTACATTTTAGGGAAAAACATTTACATTGCAAAGTATCTATTAAAATAGAACACGGTTCAATTTTTAAAATTTAAACTATATTGTGCATTTACATTTTAGGGAAAAAATATTTACATTGCAAAGTATCTATTAAACCTTTCTTTAGTCTATATTCACAGACCTTGTGGGAAAAAATAGGGAAGATCTTGTCATATTTAAAATCATAATGGAATCAAAATTGTAAGACATCCCTTTAGAAAAAATTCTGAAGAAATACTTTGGGTTTACAGTGCTCCTCAATGCGAAATACTCTAAAATTCATAATACTAATGAAAGATATCAGTGATGGTTTCCCAGGGTACTAACAGGTTTTAATAATATAAAAATGGCAAGGAGAATTTTTAAAAACTCAAACTGCAGGCTGGTTATGCATTAAATAATTATGATCACAGGTGTTCCAACCTGTACTTTCAATTCATGGCCTGATCATCCTTATGCCTCCCAAGTCACTGGTGATCCCATCAGAAAGTCAATGAAGTTACAGTATATAAAACCAGCTTTATGTAAGATTACATATTTTTTGGGTTATCAATGTTTGTTACATCAACCTTGATGTGAAAGAAAGAGGAAAAAAGGTAGATAAAAAAAAGGTAGATAAAGTCAATAATGTCTCCTGAAGATGAAGAAAGACACTTATTTCATATGACTTTATCCAAAAGATGAGAGAACATACTGAGACACAGAGACTGGTCAAGGTAAAAACAAAAGCTGCTCTTAAATATTTGATTCTGATCTCACTCTGAGTTGGTTTGACAGATTCAGGCAGACTCAGTTCTACTGTGGATTCAGCCTCAGCAGCTCGGGCTGTGTGGCTGGGGTAAAATAGCAGAGTGAGTCCCCTGTGGGACCTGTGCCTCCACTTCCTGTAAAGAACTATGGAGTATCCTGGAGCTAATTTCATTAAATACTTTTATTTACAAAAAAAAAAACAACTAAGTTCATTACATTTTCTTCACCCTCCATCAGAGTTGTGAAAAGGGTGAACCAAGAGTTGGCAGAGTGGCAGGAAGGCCTCAGGACCAGGCTCACTCCTCGGGGAGTTGAAAAATAGAGGAGAACTCTGAAGGAGAGGCTTTTGAAAGTTCTGTGTGAACTCAGGAAGTTGTGTAGATCTGGCCTGAACTTCCCCACACCTCTCTTCTGTTCTCTCCAGACTGTCCTCCTAATTCCCTGTATATCCCAGACCTCTTATTTAGGTGGGATTTTTATTTCTCTAAGGGAGTGTGAGGTAGAACATCCTGGACTTCATCAGCTGCAAGCAGTATCCCCAATGAAAGTACTTACCTGTTTTTTTAATTTGCATTCTAAGGGAAATTCAAACCTTGCCAGGCACATGGTTCAGGGATCAAAGGGTCAAAATGGCATTTACTACCTCAACCAGTTTGGACCAGTTCCATTGATTTTTACTCAGAACTCCAGACTGATTTCAGTAGGAACTGGCAGCACAGATTGATATTACCTTATGGATTTCAGAAGAAATGTAGTGTTTGAAAAGACAGTACCATAAAATTGATGTTCAATGCAAAATACCCATTGATCCCCATTTGTGTCAATAAGATTTCTATAATTTGAAGATAGTAAGACACTGAAATGTCTAGTAGTATCCAAGGTAAAAATACCACTCACTTCCATGGAAACAGAAGCAGGCCCACATTATGAATACTAAAATATTATCTGTGTAATGAAGTATTTAAATCTTTATTATTTCATTACTGGTTTAGATAGTAGAAAAATCAAAGTATCTATAGAATTTTAAAAGATGGTAATTTCTTAATATTTACTCTCATGCTTCTAAAAGAGCTGGACTCCTGAATTATGTAAATCAATTATCCCTGTGTGTGTGAAATGCTGTAACAAGATCAATGAGACCTGAACACAAGGAGGCATCTTAGGATAACAGCTGCAGATGCACACATTGTGTGGTAAAACCCAACCAAAGAACTCACACTGCTCACCCTGATGGTTCTCCCTCCCCCACAGAAAATCCCTGCCCCACTGTAAATGCATGAAAGGAAAACCAAATAAGAGCAGGTAGCAGTCAGGAGATCAGCATAGGCAAAGTACAATAAATGGTCACTCTTAGAGGTAAAAGGAATGCTTTGCATTCAGCTTGGGAATTTATTTTAGATGGGACTTAATGGTCAGACTGCTTACAACCAAAAGCTGTACAGTTAATGGCTCTGTGGAAAACTGCAAGGATGGATCTTTACTCCCTAAAATACATATTGGTTTTAAAGATGAGCTCAAGATGATTACTTTCACAATATTAATAATTCTGCCAATTGGATTTCCACAAAGTAGATTCAATAAAATACTGGAAATATTTAGTCAATAAATCAATTACACTTCCACTCAGTCTGGATAGCTATAAATTGTTTTCTCATTGATAAAATTCTGTTTATGAAAACCTATTTTCAAGGAAACGACTCCTGAGTTTTTTATTGGAAAATGCTCTACAGTTAAAACAGAAATGAGAATTAATGGAAGGGCCACATGAGCCTTATATGTATAATTAAAAAAAAACAAACACCAAAACCTTTTTTTTTTTGCTACTTGTAGTAGAATGCGATGTCCATGGTTAAAAATACCAAAAGAATGTAAAGAAAATTAAATACCTTCTTATCCCACTAGATGGTGGTGCCTTCAGATTAGGGCTGAGATGCTCAGACAGACAGTGCAGGAAAACTTTTACTTTCTTTAACTGACCTGCAAATGTGGGGAGATGAGGTTAATCTTGTTCCCCTGGGAATAGCAACAAGCATTGGGGTCTGATGACTTAGTGAATATATTGAAGTACATGGAATTGTGTCCACAGAGCTTTGCTATGAAGTGTGTTTTAACTTCAGTACACATCTAATAGTATTAAGTTTTCTTCCTGAAGAAAAAATGCAAACCATATTGAACCTTAATGATGATTGTATCTTGTGTAAAACAGCCTTGTTCCACAGAGGTCCTGGTCCTTTTGCTGCCCTCTCTCCTCAATCAAAATCCAGATTAACGTGGGGGATCATCAGCAATTCCTGCATCTTATATTCATGGATTTCACTGGAACAAGCTCAAAAGTACCACTCACATTTTTGTATGACAAATGTGCTGCTGGCTTTCAGAAAAGGTATTTACACATCTGTTAGACAGAAATGATAGTGCCAAACGTGGCAGGTCACATCCCTCCAGTGATAACACAAGTGACATTTTGATGAATAGGAAAAGTGGATGGGACCTTGTTTGAGAGTATGTTTGTGCTTTAGTTATCTCAGGCTCTGTAGTCAATGGTCACATCCTTCATGCCTCACATAGAGCTTGAGCTGGGAGCTCAGGGCAGGTTCTGTGAGCTGCAGAATTTCTCTCAAGGGCTGTGTCTGTCGAGGGCTGGCCCAAGAGGAGGCCCCAGGTCACGCTCAGTGCACGGAGGGAGCCCTGAGGCGCTGTCTCACCTGGGCTGGAGCAGGGTTGGAGCTCACAGAGTATTAAATGTGCAGCTCTGCCAGTGAGCAGCCACCAGTCCTGCCCACACAGGCTCTCCTAAACCAGCCACAGCTCCCTGGGCCCAGGGCAAGCCATGGGCACAAACTGCTGGGTGTACACGCTTGGTCCAGAGACCACCCCCCCAAATCCGTGCAAAGTGTCAGTGATAGTCAGAAGCAATGTGTGAGACTTGCCCTGGAAACGATAAAATAAGTCTGAACCATTTTCATTTTGCTTAAATATCATGATGCCCATTGTTAGTATGAAAATTTTAAGATTAACGCTTTGTGGATGAAGAACTCTAGTCAGGTAAACTCTAAAGTTAGGTTTTCCAATTTTCTTTTTAAAGATGGTGTGAGGTACAGAAAAGTTAAGGATGACCGTGTGTGTCTTGGAAAAGACAGCATTAATCAAGAACCTCAGACTTCTTTTGTCATCTGTAACTGTTGTTGCTCAGTGGGTTTTACCCTTATCACCCAAGTCACCCCATTTATAACACCTGGAGTCATTTAGAAACCAGCCCTCCTTCTGGCACAGTTTGCTTCGTGCTTATTTGCTGTATATTCCCTTGCATTTCCCCTGTTCCTCCTATTCTACTCCTGCACTTTTGGATTCCTGTGTTTGCATCATCTCCTCAATTTCCTATTTCTGTGGCAGGTAACAGAATGAACAGCAGCACAAAGCTAAGCTATGTCACATTAGTGTGACTTCCAGGAAAGATTACAGACCCAATAGTCCAGACACTGCCACATAAGAACATCACAGCCAAAAAAGGCTTAATCTGAGACTTTTTAATGAGCACTTAGAAAGGAATTCCTTTGTATATACAGAGGACTGAGGCAGAAAAATGGATACAAAAATGGATGTGGATGCCTGGTTCTTCTGTAGAGCTTTAATTGTTTTGCCTGTTAGAATCTTCCCAGCTGTATTAGCAAGAAGGGATCTGCTCTTCAAAAGGCAGGCAGGATTTTGTGAAATCCTAAAGAAGCAAAATTCACTCCAATCATTGTTACTTGCTGCCATTAAAGGTTGAAATGCAGCATTTGCCAAGAGTGCAAGTTCCTTCATTTGATCCCTTTGACTGTACCACTATAACTGCCAATCACAGGAAATACCTCTAATAACTCTTCCTTTTACTTAATAAGGAATACCACATCTTTAAAACATTAGAAACAGATGTCACTGCATTACTTCACTGCTGATGTATGTAATAGAAATGACACACTAATTAATTTAATGCAGTATAAATGTACTGATTATTTATCATGGCTGACAATAAAATTATGAAAACATTCAATTACAATCAGTGGTAATTCATTATTTATTGATTCTGTGTTATGCACACATTAATACAATACATTTAATCACCTAAGAGAAGGGATCATTTTTCTATTGATACTTAGACATTTAGATTCATCAGTTTTATGTAAAACCCTTGAGGTTGAGGTGGGAAGTTTTCATCCACAATTCCAAAAAAACCTCAGCTGAAATGTCAGAACTAAATTGAATTCAAGTGTCAAGTACGAGTGCGTCTAGAAAAATGTGGGCACAAAGAATGACACACTAATTTCAGTCTCTTCTTTCTCTCACGTCAGTGGCCTACATTTGTTAATATAATTGTGGGTACTCTTTCTCAAGGAATCCAAGGCATTAAACACTAACCCAGCAGAAAGCTAGTACTGTTTTCTCTTCCTTTTCAAGCCTTTACTCAGAAGTAGCAGCATCAGGGCTTTTCATGCTCAGGATATAAGCTCAGAGCTCACTAGGGCAGCTTTCCACTGGGCCCTGAGAAATTTCATTCTTAAGGACAAGGAGAAGGGTTTGTCACTCATACTCCAGCTGGGTTGGAATTCAGAAAAAGAAGGTGTTTCATTTTGTTATGATTAGGGTGCATTGCAAATGCATCTTCCGGTTATCTCTTACCTTTCATTTTGGACCCGCAGTTACCTCTGACCCTTCTATGTTCACATTTATTCCCTCCCACTTAATGTAAGGACAATCAAAGTTCTTTACTAAAAAATGGCATTTTTTCCCTATAATCTACTCACATTGGACAAAACTCTATGAAGTCCATAGAAAAAAAAAAAAATTAAAATCACATTGTGATATCTATGCGATTCCTATTTTTATTGTCCTCCCTCATGTTTGGCTACAGGAAACTGAGATGAAGTACAAATAGCACTATTGAGCTTTCCAGCCCTCTCTAAACAAAGCTATTACTTTTAGTTTCTACCCTACTGCCTCACTTAGCTGTCATTAGTTTTCCTCAGTGTCCCTCCCTCGTCAGGTGTGTCACCCATCATTTTCTCCCTGGACCCATGGGGAGCAGGAGCTGTGTTCCTGCCAGCTGGCAAGAAGAGATTTCCAGAATGCTCATGACTGGGGCTTTCCTCTCTCCTCTTGCGTCAGGGAAGACTCTTTCCCATTTCACTCCAGTGGGGCATATGCAAAGATGATAAAAACAAAAACAAACAAATGGAACCTTTACTTGACATCTTGCCATACAAACACAGCCAATTTTTGTACAGGATTAATACACAACACACCAGTATTTCTATGGCTGCCAGTGTAAGAAAACAGAGTGTTTTGCACACCAGTCAAAAAGGAAGAAAAATAATGAAACCTTAGTTTTAAAGTAATATTCTGAAATACTTATTTCAGCTATAGGGAGGCTTAGTAGTTTGTACACATTCAGATTACGTACTGCTGGACTCCATTCAAATAAACCATCTGGATACTTTATAACTGACAAGATATTACTGGATGATTGTTAGGCTTTAGTAACTTTGCCTTGTCTTTAACAAAATTACAGAGAAATAATAATATTCATGGATATAGTTGATTTGTATATGCTTAGTTGAACTGGACAGCTGCCTGGCATTAATTCTCAAACCTTGAGCATTTTCTAAGTTTCAGAGCAGTTCTTCTCTCCATGGACAGTCACCTCTCAAGGGTACTGCTTTTACTACAGCCTTTATGATTTTATATTGCTTCATGCCACTCCAGCTCACTGGGTGTTGATGTGCAAGGCTTCCTCTGGCCTTGTGAAAATTCAGTCTTATTTAGAAATATGTTTAGCTTATGGAAGGCATTAAAGTCAAAAAGGAAAAAAAATTCTCACGGTAGATTTTGATTGTCGCATTAATCTCAAAGGGGAAAAAAAAAAGTCTGTAAAAGGGCAGTGTTTGAATCTGATTTATTAAATCTCTTAATAGCAATCATGTTCAAAAAAAGCCCAAAAGTTTCTATCTGGAATCAGTTATTTGCTATTTCTATAATTTCCAGTATATAAATATCTCAGATGAGTTCAGGGCTTGATTGTACTTTGCCAAAGAAAGTAGCCCCTGTCCCACAGAGCTTCCAGTCTAAGGTTTGAGCCTAAAAAGATGAACTAGTTCAGAAAATATGAGAATTCTTATTGAAAGGTATTCATTTAAACTAAGTTATGTGAAAAGTTTGCCTTGGTTTCAGGCAGTGAGGTTAGAGACCTAAACCAGTGGCCAGCCTTCTTAGAACACCTAAAATCACTGGGGAGAAGGGGAGGTTCCTCCAGAGTGTAATTTAAAATCAGCTATGCTCACAAATACAGCAATTTACTTAGCATACAGTCATCTTCTCTCGTCTAAAATGGGATTACTCATAATGCAAAAAACATTAAACTTTGCAGAGAAAGTGCCTAAATAAGCAAGCCTAACAAAAGGAAAGAGAAGATGGCCCACACAGGCAATGGAATCATGGAAATAGCTGAAATGCTCAGTTGGTATTGCTTGCTTGGCATCAACTTGGAAAGTTTTGTTTATTCTTTTCTGCTTGCTTTGTTTATTGAATGGCTTAGGAGAAAGCAAAAACAAAACAAAACAAAAACCCAACCCAAAACAAAACAAACAGAAAAACAAAACAGAAAGGAGGGGAGTGAAAAAGTTAAAGGACTAGGAAAGAAGGAACGATAAAGAGTGAAAACCAGTGGCAACAAACAGGAAAGAAGGATATTGAAACACAGGAAAAATGGGAAGAGGGTGGGTAAAGAGGTGTGATACAGCACTGGGAGAGGGCGAGAAGCAAATAACCAATGTAGCCATCGTGCCCTGGGTCTGCGGGATGTCTGATCATCCTTCGGTCCTCTCGTTCAGGGAGAAGGGGCGCAGCAGCCTTGGCAGTTCTTGTGTCACCCGCCCTGGATGGGTGCAGGAGGCGCAGGATGTGCCGGCTGCCGGGATGTTGGCAGGCCGAGGCACCACACGGTGCTTTTGGGGGCTGCGTGAGCAGAGAGGGCCGAGCCCGTGGAAGCTAAACCACAACTGATGCCCGATCGAGGATGGGAATTCCGAGCAACTGCGTGCCAGACCTGCCGAGAACGGGCTTTGCCTGGTGTGAGCGACCGCAAACTCGCACATCTCTCACACCTCCCTCCGTCCTGCTGGTGCCCATCTCTGAGGGTCTCGGCTTGCTTTAGGCCTGACTCAGTGGCCGTGGACCCGCACCCTGTGCTGGGCCGGTGCCCCCGCGCTCGGTGCGCTCCCGCTCCGCGTTTGTCTCGAGTACCAAACGGAGCCTCGCACCGCCACCCCTCTCCCCGTGCCTCCAGCTCCGACGGGGCACAGGTGTTTTAACCCTTACAAACGTGTAGGGGCACAGCGACCGCTCCAGCTCCCTGGGGAAGGGATGGGGACGGGCCCCAGCGCGGCCTCCCCTCAGAGCGAGGGGAGCGCCCGCGGGATCCCCTCCCCGTCCGGGGACCGAGACCCCATCACAGCCTGGGCAGCCCCGCGGGATCCCGTCACAGCTCGGGGAACGGGGCGCTCTCCCAGCCCGTGGAGCGGGAGCCCCTCGCGGCCGCAGGGTCCCCCCAAAACTTTGCCCCGAGTTGCGGGCACTGGGGCGCGCTGCCCTCGCTCCCTCACGCCCCCCGCCCCAGGTGCGCGGCCGGCGCTGCCCC
>WBNO01023648.1:11384-27684 GCA_013400575.1 Peucedramus taeniatus | reverse complement strand
GGAGAAGAAGAAGAAGGAGGAGAAGAAGGAGGAGAAGGAGAAGAAGGAGAAGGAGGAGAAAGAGCAGGAAAAGGAGAAGAAGGAGGAAAAGGAAAAGGAGAAGAAGAAGAAGGAGGAGAAGGAGAAGAAGAAGAAAAAGGAGAAGAAGCAGCAGCTCGGGACAATGCCTGATCCCCTCCATCTTGTCTCCATACTAAAACATCCCAGAACCTAAATTTCTTACCCCAGTGATACACTATCTTATTCTCTATTATCTATCTCACAATATTGTAGACTCTGGTTTATCTTGAAGTCCTGGAAGCTTTCTCCATGGGTGAGGGTCAAAGTTAAAGTGTTTCTCTGGGGGTCAGGGCCCCTCAGAACAGGCAGGGAAATATTCCCTGTGCCCTGGGTTCCCACGTGTTCACACAGGCAGAGCTGAAGGCCCTGGGTTCCTCCCCAGGTGGCCTCTCTGTCCCAGGAAATGTGGGTGTGTGAGGGGAGCCCAGCCTGAGCAGGGACAGTGACAAAACCAGGGAACAAGGATGCCTTAGGCTGTGAAACACACAGAGCCTTCTCCCATCTGTTCTCTCCTCAGCTCTCCACATCCTTGCTGCCTGGCACGGTGTTTTCCCAGGATATCTGAGTAAGGAGGAGCCTGAAATCAAAGGTGAATTGTGTTATTTAAAATATCCTTCTTTTATGGTCAGAATTTATAGCCCAGCTCTGTGATGCTTGCCTGACCTGTGGTACCCTTTTCCCCCTGGTGATTTAGAAGTGGCCTTGAGAAGCAGAGAGGTTTTAACTCCTTCCATTTTTTTTTCATTTTCTGTTTTTTTCCCCCCCTTCATTTACTACTTACTTAAAACAAACCCAAAATATTCTTCCATCAGCACAAGATTTGTCTGACCAGTGCATCCCAAGGTATGGATTTTAGTGAGGGAGGAAGGTGTGAATTTTTTATGTGGCTGCTGCTGACAGGCAGGAGTTCAGGGCAGGGAGGCAGACGTGGAAATCTCCTCCATGGCCTGGGAGGGCATCATGTCCCATTGTGACAATTCATTCCAGACACTGACCAGCACGCTGGGATGTGGAAGAGGAGAGCTTTTTAATCTCCCTCCTTGGCCTCAGGGGTTTTGGTGCAGAAAGAGGCAGAAGTTATATAGGATTCCCAGAGTACAGCTGGTGCACCCCTAACTGCACTGGCTATAATAGGATTTTTTACTGTGTGAGGAATGAAATATCAGGCTCTGGTTGTTATCTTCCCTCGTGCAGCTGTAAAGAATTTATTTGTGAGTTTTACAATATCCAGAGGTGGTTCCTTTGTACCCTTTTTTCAATAAAGTTTGAAGTGCCAAAAGTTCTCCAGTTTGTTATTGCTCCCTTTGCCCAGCACAAAACCCTGGTAGCAATTCTGAGAGTGGCATCTCTGTCTGATCATGAACCTCCTCTTAAAGAGACCATCCTGGTTTCCCTGCACAGCTGATCCTTCTAATGCCACTTTTCAGCCTGCCCCAATACCCAGGATTCTCCAGCATCTTGCCAAGTCTATCTGTGGTTTTGGAGACCTGCATTTTTTGATGTGTCCCTGGCAAGAGTCTGGGTCATACTTTGGATTGTAAGCATTCTCTGTTCAGTGTATTCAAATTTCTCATAAGCCCAAAAGTGCCCCACCTTAGAATGAAAAAAAAAAAAAAAAAAGGTATTTCAGATTGTGGGGATAAAAATGTTTTACTAGGAGAAGTTGCCTGGAATACCAAGGAATCAGGGAGCCAGTTCATTTCCATCTGCCAGCTCATGTTCCATGTGCCAGCTTGCTCCCTGGTCTCCTTTTTTACCATTCCTTCAGGAGTTTGGCCCTGATTTCTTGCTGCCTGAAGGGGAATCAGGAGTCAGCAGTGGTGTGGCTTCCCAAACACTCCACTTTTCCATCATCAGTCAGTGGCTGCTCCTGAGATTGTTCTGGGTTTGATACTGAGGCTTTAGCACATTTAATCCTGACAAACACAGTCCTTGTTTTTTAAAAGAAAAAAAAACCTGTCGGTATTAAAAGTAACGTACATATTGATGGAAATAACAAATTAATCCAGCAAAGAAATGCACAGTAATAAGGAGATTCCATTTGTAATATATTTTTCTTTCTCCCTACATGCTGATTCTTTGAAATCAATTAAATCAGTTTTAAGAAATCCCTTTTTTGTTTGTTTTTTTTTATAGAGTGAGACTTTTTTTCTCTCTTTCAATGAGTTTTGTGAATCTCCTTTCACCTCCCTAGGTGGTTGTCATGTCTGGGGAAACAGCACAAGCTAAATTCATCTGTGGCAGGTCTGAGGGTGTTTGCTGAGGAGTGAGTGTCCCATTGAAACCAGGATGGTTTGGAACAGTGTAGGACTAGGAATTGCTTCTGAGAAATAAGAGAACAACAAATTTTTTTTTTTTTTGAAGGCTATGAGGGAAACAGTGAAGAAAATCTTTATTTTAAACCCTTCCAGTGAACCTACATCATATATATCTATAGATTTTTAACAGGCACTACCCAGCCCTCTCCTCATTTGAGAAGTACTTGGACAGATGAATGTCAGAACAGTAGGGGACTAATAAACTGTTTCAAGGTTCCCAGATTAGGTCTGCTTGGAAATTAAAAATAGATTTATAGATACTAGCATCCAATCTGAATGTTGTCCCAGATTTCCATGGTTCCAGTGGTATCTGGCTCCTAACACAAACAAAAATGTCATAATTTGTTTTCCATCCTCTCTGATGTCAATGTAAACAATCTCTTGGATGGGTCTGGGTGTTTCTCTGCATGAGGATGAAGCTGAATCCTGCAGTATTGTGTGAGTTTATGAGAAACAGAAGGGGAATCTGACAAGCTGGGTGATGTTGTCCAAGCTATCTGAAACTCAGGGAATGTCTTACACAAGGAGAAGAACACCAGAGTGAAAGATGTGTGCTGCATTCCTTGCTCCAGTGCTCATTGGGAGACAACCATGTCCAGACTGGAGCTGAAATGACCAAAGCAAAGGCCAAAGTTTCACACAATTCACTATCTCCTGAAGCTATTAGCATGTTCTGTGATGAAATTCTCTTCATTTCAAGATTTGTGAGGAAAGTCAGTTCATACAGGGCCACGTAAAAACTCAGGGAAGGCAAGATTCACCCCATTCTCCCCTATTTGTTTCTATTTCTTTCCCATCTATTCCCATTCCATTTAAAAATAACCTGGTGCAGTTTTCCTGGAACACAGAGATATATATACACATGTCTATATATATATATATATGTGTGTGTATATATATATATGTATATATGTATGTACATATGTAGTCTTGGTTCTTGTCTTGCAATTTGAATTTTAATCCCATCAACTGCATTTCCCAAGGAATTCTTGCATTCAGGTCCAAGTTACCAAAAAACATTTGTTTATTGATTGCAAACAATCGTTATCTGTTGACAGAGGACTGGAAGCCCCTTTCTAAACTGACATATTGGAAATATTTTAGGGCTTGTTTTTCAGAAGGAGCTCAGGTAAGCAAGTGAATGTGAATGAGTACAGCCCGTCCTGCTTTTCCAAGAGCTGCACTTGGAGTGGGAATTCAGGGGTCAGTGCACCCTGGAACGAGGGATGCTGGAGCTCACCAGGGGCACTGTGCTGCTCCCAGCCTTGCCTGCAGACCTGGCTCTTCATTTGGAGGTCCACTCACTCCCTGCTGGGCTAACAGTGTTGTTTACCACAAAGGGTTCAGCAAGAACTGCTGCTAAAATTGCTCTGTGGTCAGCTGTGTTTCTGGAAATTAACTTCCAGGCTGCTGTGAGGAGGTTTATGGCACACTGTGTGTCTCTCCTCACTGCCAGAAGTTGCCCAGGACCTTTTTCATGCACGAGCAGAGGGTTTTAAAATATGCACTTGCTTAGGCACATTATTATTCTAAACATCTCGAAGTTATGTTCTCCCTCCTTGTCACCATAGAAATGATTATACAATTACATTCCCCTTCCTCCACGCTGCCTGCGTGTCTGGGGAGGGACACCAAGGCTCTCCAAGGCACTGAGGAATTACTCCAGTGCCAGGCAGACACCTTCCCCTCACTTCCCAGGACCTGTGAGGGAAGGAGCAGCTGCCATCCAGGCTGACCAGACCAATTTTGGGAGCAGCAGGCCAGGCAGGCTGTGGGCACGTTCCCCCCTTCCTGCAGCCACACACCTGCCCCAGCTTTGAGGTGACTCCTACCTCACTCCATAACATGCTTTGCATCCCCTCTTTTTAAACCTCTTTCAGGGCAAATTTCTATTTCTGCCCCACTCTTCTCCTTGGCAGTGTTTCTTTTCTGTAGAAATCATCTTTTATGGATCTGGAGTTCAGTGTCCAAGTTCCCAACAAGTCCAAAGAGTTCCCTTCTCTGAGCAGTGCATTCTACAGGAACTCTCAGTAAAGTTCTCCCTTTCCAAATTCCAAACTCTGCTAAGGCTGGTTTGTTTCTCCACATCCAGAAAAAGTGACACCGAAGCATTACATAAAATATTCTGCTGTGGTTTGACATCTTGTTCTGGAGGCATCATCCTGGGGAAAAAAAAAAAAAAAGAAGTATTGACAAACAGAGGTAATTTTAGAGAAGGAGCAAAGCAGAATGTCCAGATGCCAATGTGAGAGGATTTATGTTTTTATATATATACAGTAAAAATAGCCTGGTTAAAAGGCAACCATGAGGGCTTGGCAAGGCCCCAGCATTTAGAGGCCATGAGAATACAAACACAAATGGCTTTCACCAGTCAATGCAGGGATATTGCAGCTGACTCCAGGAGGAGCTTCCTGAGGGAAAGACAGATCCTTGGGGCTTGCACAGAATAGCTGACTGCAGAGAAAATGGCATAACTAGGCAAACTGTGTGGAAATCAATAATATACATAAGTCATTGAAATAAAGGGGAAACTCCTCACAGCGAACGTCCAACAATGTTCTCAAAGGGAATGGTGAATAGCTCATCCATCAGAACATTTACATCTCATTTGGATAAAAACTGGGATTTTTTCCACATGGATTCCCCTGGTCTCTGCCAATTCCTTGAAAGCTCGTGGGAGCCTCAGTGGGGTTTGGTTACACCTCAGCAGAAGACAAGCCCTTATCCACCCAGTAGAGAAATATTTCTCCTGGCCATCTGCCACCAGAAACCAGACCTCAGTGCTCATCTTGGTCCTTTTCTATGCATTTCTTGTGCTCTGTCTCTCCTCTCCCTCTGGTTCTGGTGCCTTTTTCCCTGCAGGTGCTGTGCCCCACCAAACCCCATCCCAGGAGTTCACCTCCCCACTGCTCCACCAGGCACAGCTGGAAGTGCTCCTGCATGGGAGCATCCTGCACAGTCTGAATGTGCAAGCTTTTTGACTTGTCTCTTGACTCTATTTTGGCTTGTCTCACCTGGTCAGGGCAGATTTGCTCATGCAAGCTGCCAATTTGTTTATCTCTTGCTCAACAGTTGAGCACTGGAAGCTCCAAATCTAAAAATCCCCACTTTTCCTAAGACCTTTCAAGTCCACTTTCAAAGGCAGTCTTTTATTGCTGGGTTATAAAACCCTCTACAGAGAGAAAAAACCTCAAGTCTGAATATTGAAGTAAAGTGTTTAAGGTTCCTTTTTGGATTGTGAACCTGTTATTAAGGCAGGATGGGAACCAGTTTGCAGCCTGTCCTTTACATGAAGCATCCACAACACCAGAGCCCAAAGTGAAGTCACTTTTTTGGATTAGCCACCGACCACGGAAGGCTTAGAAATGCCACTTGTAATTAAAAACATTGTGCCTGGATCCCTCTGCCTTTATTGAGGTGAAATGGCCACTGGAAGCAATACAAGTTGAGGCTGAGGAACAGCAGCAAGCTCTTGTCCTCTGTTTTCTAATATACCTAACTGTTTATGGATGCTGGGGAAGCTTTGTACATTCTGTATGTTTCAACAGTAAAATGGATGCAATTTCCTCCAGCTCTGACAGTGATTGTAATAACAGTTTGTGCTCTGTGAGGCCAAGCAGAGCCACCTCTCCCTGTCCCCTTCTCCATGCCATGGGAGATGACTGCCAGCCCCTCAGCCTGCAAAAACTTGTGAGCTGCTGCCCCGGCTTTCTTTTTGTTTTTTCAGCTTTATCTCTTGTGTTTCTACTAATGCCTTGTCTACTTTATGGATCAGAGACTTTTATCTCCCCGTCTGGAAGGGCTTAGCACAAGGCAGCCCTGATCCTGCCCGAGCAATCCAACATCAGCACTAATTGCACAGCACTGTAATTCCTCAAAGTGTTGTGTGAACTGGGTGAGCTCGGTTCCTGGTAGCACCCAAAAAGAAAAAAAGGTTTGGGTAAGATGTCCCCTGCCAGCTGCTGGCAATGTGTGCCAGGCTCCCCTCCTGGGTGGAGCTGGGAAGCCACAGGAATGGTTTTTACCCTGTCACAAACAGCCTCAGCATCACTGAACTCTTTGCAATCACATCTTTTCAGAGGGATCCCCCTTTGCCATAAGTCCTCCATGCCCAAGTTTAGATTTCTTTCTTATAAGGGCTCCCAAACGTGCTGAATTTGGCACTAAGTTGTTTTGTGCACTCAGCAGACCACAAAGCAGAGGAGAATTGCCAGCAGCTCATTAACCCTTGCATCCCCTCCTTTCACCACGTCCATTATATCATTTACCATCCCCAGAGGCACCTCTGCCACTGTCAGGAAAGGCTTGAGGGTCAAGTGCAGCATCCCAGCATCCCAGAGCTGCCTGAGTGAGCAGGAACAGGGAAATTCATCTGCTGGGATGCAGCTCCTGCATCACCAATGCCAATCCATGATGCATCCTGGTCGAACAGCAGCTTTTACTTTTTATATTTATTTTTCTGAAAATGTGGACTCACACTCCTCATTGAGTGTGGAAATTGTGTGAAAATGTGGACTCACACTCCTCATTCTGCTCCATGGCAGAATCCCAGCCCACAAACAGGAGTGAAGTTGGGGGGTAAGAACCTGCTGGTGGTTCCTGGTGGTCAGGGGGCAGCACAGGTGACATTCAGCCCCTGCCACCAGGAGAGGAGCCTGGAAATATTGCAGCCTGCAGCAGGGGTGGGAGGGCTGTGAGCTGCTCTGATATGGTACAATTTAATTCTGGCTCTGCCCATGAATCAGCAGGACCTGGAGAGCTGTAAATCCTGGAGGATGTTGCTCCCTGCTGCTGACGGTGCAGGACGGTGCCGGGGACGTGTCGAGCCAGGGCTCTGCTGGGAGGGCTCTGGAGCGCTGCCACCGGAGCCAAAAACTCCTCGGCGAGGTGAAATGTGATGTGACATCACGTGCAGGGCGTGTCTGGGTGTGTGGCAGTGGCCAGCAGTGACAACACAGGTGCCTGGCTCACCCTGAGCCACATCTCCACGGCTTGGGTTTGCCCTGTCTCGCTCAAAAGTACAGGTTTTTAAGTCAGTTTTAGCTGAATGTGAAGGTTTCTCTGCTGCCTCTNTCAGAATTATGTTAAACCCATGACTTTACATGTGTTGGAAAATGACCTATGCTGGGTGTTCTGTGACTCCCATAGTGGTGTTGGGTTGAAATCAGGCAAACCTTGTTGGATAGAACTGAGCAAAACTCTGGGCACATAGGCTGAGTCCAAAATGAAAAAAAAAAAAAAAAAATTAATGTGATTGGCACATTTAGCACTTTAACTATGTCTTAAAACATTTCACTGGCAAAATGTGACCGCCAGAGGTATTTCTGCACTGAGCCAAAGATCTGTGAAGGAGTTGTCTCGTGTGCATAGGAAACGTCAAGAAAGGGGAAAAGGTATGGGAAATAATGGGGGGAAACCCCTGAATATGCTGATAATCGTGTGTTGAAGCACTTATGTTTGCAAACAGACAGAGCACAGTGTTTGCTCAAGGCTGTTCTGTGCCAGAGGAGCAGGGTGGGAGGAAGCTGGGAGAAGAGGCTTGGAATGCAGCAGAGGACAGGGAGAGGAGAGCACAAAGCCAAGGACACTGCCAGGTGTGGAGCTGAGGAGGAGAAGCCAAAATGAGCACGCAGGAGTGCAAGGAGGGTGATCCTGTGCTCTCTGCCATGCTTGGAAAGAGGAGGAGGCTCCAAGGCTCGTGTCCAACCTCTTCCCAAGGCTGTCCCCAAAGGTGGCACCAGCAGGTGGCCAAGGGGAGGAAGGATCAGGTTTCTCTGTCCAGCACTGCCAGGGTGCAGGGAAATAATTCCTGATGGGTTGGGAGGAGACTGAAACCACACAGGAATAAATGCTCACCCTCATCCAGGTAATGGCACCAGGCTTCCCTGCACATCACCAGGAAGGGGCTGGAGAAGAGCTGGAGGGTCACTGATAAATCAGGGCTTGTCTCCTGCTACAGACACTGCCTGAGCATCTGAAGTGCATGATAAAAATCTGTCCTTAATGGTCACTGACCTTCAAACACGAGGGGAAAGAAAGCCAGACCCAACTTGACAATATCTCCTCTGATGAAAAAAAACTTTAAACCACCCCCCCCCCAAAAAAANAAACAAAAAAACAAACACCCCAAAAAAAAAAACCCCACCCAAACAAACCCCAACCAAAACCCCCTATATTTAACTGGATTCTCATGGAAGATCACGTGTGCCTACAAGAGGATAAATTTGGAGCATTCTCAGTTTCAGAGTGAATATTTTATATAAACAGACTAAACAGTATAGGAAAAAATACAGTGCTGTGCACAACAGCAATGCTCAGTGAGCTAAAAAACCAGACTGGGCCAGATCTTAATGATAATTCCCAGTGCAACCTATTCTTGAGTCTGAAGTCTCCTGAGAGATACCTTACATAACAGGAAATTGTGGATAATCACAGAAAATACATCAAAGCCATTTCAGATATTTCTAACTCAACATGTACTAAATGTTATTTTTTTTTTTTTTGGGGGGGGGGGGGGGTTGTTGGAAATAAATGTGCAGATTAGCATTGAGGGCTGTAGGTTTTTATTTTCTTTTCTTTTTTCTTTTTTTAATTTGAGTCGGTTGGAATATTTCCTCCAGGAGCAGGGGCTGAGGGATTTTCCAGGGCGTGGAGTTCTGACCGGGCTGTGTGTTCCATCCTGCCCGTGTGATCTCCACGGGAGAGCACAGGGAGGGAGCAGGCACGGAGGATCAGAGGCAGTCAGGGAACATTAACTGCATACATGCATAATTATTGCTACAGTGACCTGATGGAAATTTTGCAGGGAGTTTCAAAACCTCGGAGCCTTCCCCGAGCCCTTTTCTGCCTTGGTGACAAAACGGGAGGGGTAAAAATAATGTCCTGGGTGGGTGTTAATCCACCACAGCCCCTGGAACTGGGGTTTTTAAGAGAGGGTAACTGCTTTGAGAATGGTAAAAGGCTGCATCAGATTGGGTGTTACATCCATCCATTCCATGCAATAAAAGGAGGAAAATGCCAGAGTGGCTCTGGCTGCCACCATCCAAACACTGTGCTCTGTCTGTTTGCAAATACAAGTGCTTCAACACACAATTATCAGCATAATCCAGTTTTTTCCCCCCATTATTTCCCATGCCTTTTTCTCTTTCTTGATGTTTCATGAGGCAACTCCTTCACAGCTCCTTGGCTCAGTGCAGAAATACCTCTGGCTTTCACATTTTGCCAGTGAAATGTTTTAAGACATAGTTAAAGTGCTAAATGTGCCAATCACATTAATTTTTTTTTGTTTGTTTTTTTTTTTTTTTTTTTTTTTTTTTTTGTGTGTTAACCAAGCTGGGTAATAACACACAGATTTCCTTGGTGATTTCTGCCCTACCTGTCTGCAGAGAGCAGAGGCTCAGTTAATCCCTGCTTTCAGTGCTCTCCCTGTCTCCATCCTGCACTCCAGCCTTCACCTGGATCCATCCACCCATCTCTCTGTCTGTGCTGTTCTTCTGTGTCCTGGACATATTTTGATAATGTTAAGGTGGAAAAAATCAGAATTACCACAGGGTTTTTTTCCTGTTTGTTTGTTTGATTGATTGGGGTTTTTTGTTTTGTTTTTTTTTTTTTTTTTGGGTTGGTTTGGTTTTGTTTTTGGTTGTTTTTTTTTTTTTTTTTTTTTTTTTGGTTTTTTTTTTTTTTGGTGTTTTTTTTTTTTTGTGGGTTTTTTTTTTGGTGGGTTTCTATTTCCTCGAGACTGCACAGTGGTGTTGAGCACTGCGTGCTACCTTAGCCAGGGCTGGGGAGCTGCGGGTTGTGTGGAGTTTCAGAACAGGCTGGAATTAATGACACAGAATCCACCCTTCCATGGTTTTATACCAGCCTGTCTCACTCTAAGGTCAAACTGGAAAAGTTTCCTGACAAGAGCTGCAGGTCTGAGGCTCTGCCTGAGCTGGGCACAAGGAGAACACAACCCGAAAAAATCCTCTAACGGAGGGGAGGGGGAGGGAAAAAAAAACCCCACAAATTTAGGGTAAAAACAAAAGTTATGGCAACGTGAGTGCCTCTAAGTTTTGCAATAATCCTCCAGTACTTTTTGCATCCCAAAAGGCTCCAGATGTGACCAGCCACTGCGAAGTGGCGAGTTGTTTATCAGCATCCTGCTCCGCAGACGGGCACCTGTAATTCCACTCGCGCTTTGCATCAGCAGAATTAAGAGATACAGAGAAAAAAAAAAAAAAAAAACTAACAGGGGAAAAAAAAATAAAACAAAACACCAAACCCAAAACTCTGCCAAGGCAGGTTTCTGCGTTTTGAGGCATAAACAGGGACAGTGCAAAGCCCTGCCTGTCACCCTCAAGGTGAGTCGGGCTCCTCCCGCAGGGTGGGTGTTTCTCTCTGCTGGGTGTTGAGGGTGGCTCTGCCCATAAAAAGAGTGAAAATTAATAAAAACCAGCTATTCTCAGCGCTGCTGTCAAGCACCTGGATTTTTTTTTTCACGTCTCTCCCAGCTGTGAGGGATGGGGCTGCCCAGCACCCATGGGATTGCTGGGTACCTGTGTGTTTGAAAACTGCCTGATTTTGGGTGTGCTCCCTTCCTGATCCCTGCCCTTTTCACAGCCACGTTTCTGTTTTGGGGAGCAAAACTTCCCCTTGATTAATTCTTCCTAAAAATGAGTGCCACCCTCTTCTTCATTGTCACAGGTGGTGAATTCAGTTGTTGATAGAAGCCTCCAGATGAAACTCCTGTACTCAAGGGGCAGATCTGTATTTTCAGAAAGTCACCTCCATGTTTGTGTGAAGCACCTGCCAATTAATATGCTTAAAAATATCACTGGAGTTATGTAAGATCTTTAAAAATCCTTCTGCTTCTTGACTCTGCGGCACTTCACCTGTGACTAAAAGTCATCAAGCTTCAATGTGCTTTAAAATAAACTCAAAACCCAAGCAGCCCTAATTTAATAGGAGCAAGGAAATTATTAACCCCTTCCTCTTGTGCAGGATTATTCAAACCTGTCTGTATGGGACACAGCCTGATCTTGTCTGGCATCACCCAACCATGGTGCCTTAAAATATGACATTCTGTTATATATATTTAAAATATGTATCATTCTCCATGAATGATATATAAAAATCATGACACTTAACATTTTATTGGCCTTGGAGTGATGATGGCTGGGTAAACTCCAAGCTCAGCACACCAAACCAACTGCCCAGGGTCATTCTGATGCCCCCATCCTTAACATTCCTAATTGTTTTTTTCAAAGAAAAGTCAATATGGAAATGAACCTCCAGGGGCAAGCTGTGGCAAAAGGATTTTTTTTTTTCCTGGTGCAGTTTTGAAGGGGGGAGGTAAATAATTTTGGGTGGCATGGGTGTGAGGAGTTACAAACACATCCAAGCCACAAGGAGCATCAGGGCTGAGTAAACTGTGCTGCTTGTGGCACCTTTAAACACATTTAAACACGGTGGGATTTGTGTAATATAAATATTAAATCCTTCATAGCACTGTTTAATATACAGGGTGTTAGAAGTCATAAAGGTTTTCTGGTTTAAAATTATAGAAATACTGAAAGTGACACGTGGTGTTTTCTCTTTCAGGAGCTGATTTGGGCTGCTGGCATTAATGAGATTTTTTTTCCTTGGTGAGCTCTGGATGAGGCTTTAAGGCAATACTTATAAATAAATAAACAAATAGACAGATAAAGCCTCTCCTTTCTCATTTGCTGCCCACTTAGAGACTTTTAGGACTGGAGCTGCTGTTGCTCACCAGGTACCCAGAGCTGCTCCTCCTGCAGCCTTGCAACTCCAGTAACCCCAAATATATTTAGACAGATGACTCGATTCCCTCATCACAAAGATATGTGAGTAGGAATTGTTGTCTATCTTGTAAAAACAGTGCTACACTTGTGCATGCATGTGTGGGGCTGTTAAAGGTTTTACAAGGTGCAGGGGAATGCGTGGCTGCTTATCTGGGGCGAGGAGGGATCCAAAAAACCCAAAAAAACCCCAAAAAATCCCTCCCTGGGCTGCCCAGTCTGAGCCCGGGGCTCCCTTTGGAAGGCACAGAACTCTCACACCCTGCACCCAGAGGTGAACACTTTGTTCAGCTCAGAGGGAAGATTTAGGGGCAAACTCTACTTCCATTTACATCATTAAAATCCTAATGAGGCTGTAAATCAGGGTAAGAGTATGGTGCAGGTCGATAGGGTTGGGTGGGTTTAAATGGCTGGGGAATTTCTCTGGTTTAGGTGGAAATACAGACCAGACCAGGCAAAGCAGAGCTGGAAGGAAAAAGGTTTCATGTTCTTGTTAAGATCTGAAGGGAGTAACAACAGCTATCAATTTTAAATCAGATTGTTTTTCTTCCTTCTGAAAAGAGATAATAGTGAAAATGTTTGCTGTCCTAAATCACTGTGGCCAATAACAAATACATTAAACTCGGCTAAAATTACTGAAAAAGGTTTGAATTTTTTTCCTGACACATCCTTGATAGGCTAGTAATTAGAACTACTTCTGTATACTTCAGTTTACAAATTCCTTCAAACTATTAACAAAACCTGATGTATTTCCCAAGATACACCAACACAACTACATTTTCCATTCCTTCCCTTTTTTCAAGTAAGCTTCCCTATTTCAAATGTTACATAATGTGGAATGATCTGGAAAGGCATATATTCACTGAGAGCTTTGGATTGAATTTGAAGTTTTAATTAATGTGTTTAATTAGTGCTTCAGTGTAAGGGGGCATGGTTTAGAGGCTGAAAAAGGCAGCCCATCCTGTACACCCAGTGCAGACCCACTGGTTTCCAGTGGAATTCTCCAGCTAGCACAGCCCATGGAAGCAGCCTCTCCTCTGAGCTGCAGCCAACTTGTTTTTCTGTTCCTTAAACAGTCCTGCAGCACTTGCCAGGAAATGCAAGAAAATAAAATGACTCACTGAAACAGTAGTTGTTTCCATTGGAAATTATTAAAACAAATGGCAATGTTATCATATATTAACTTTAATATGAACATTCTGCAGCACAGTTGTTTCTGATGATGAGTGGCAGCATCACAACGAGGACCATTTTGTCTTAAAAATAATATTAATGTGAGCTGATGCAAGTGGTGAGGTTGCCTAATGCAGCAGTGCTGACACAAGACATGGAATGACAATCTGTGGACCATGGAAAAAAACCCCACTGTCTGCTGAGCCAAGCTCACATCCTCAACCTGCACAGCAGCAAATCTGTGATGTAATTGTGAGGCTCTTTGCTCACAGGCAAAGAGCCTCACAGGTATATTAATTCCATATACCACCACTGTTAGTTGTGTTTGTGTTATGGACACACAGACAGGATTTTTTTTTTTTCCCAAAAATGTGAGGGGTGTGGCTCTGAAAGACAAAATTCTAGATAAGGTTTCAAGGCTGCCAAGAGAGAATTTGCACATAAAGGATGGCAGTGAGCAGGCTAACAATGGAATTATTACAGATTTTTCCTCTGTCACCATCCGAGTCCAAATTTCTCTCATTCCTATGAAAAGTGTGCAATCTCTATTCCTTGGCATCTTTTGATCTGCCCAACAACATCCCAACACTTCCCAGTGGCTGGAATGCAGACCTGGGGAGCAGCTTGTGCAAAGGGCAGCATCCCAAGGAATGGCAGGATCTGTGTGGTTTTTGCACTGCTGGAAATGCTGAATATCTGGAATTTCTGGGAGTGATGGGGCAGGTTTGTGGTGCCCTCTGAGCAGTTGCTGTTTAACCAGGAGCTGGCAGCTCCTACCTAAACATAAACCCAGGTGTGCACAGACACCCTTCCTGACGTCATGATTGCGTAATAAAACATACATAAAAACCAGCAAGGCTTGTAATTAGGGTTCTAGAGGGAACATTTGCGTCTGGCTGTCTAAAATATACGTGAAATTTCTGAATTATTTGCTTAAATTGTGCAGTTTCTGTAAACAATCCCAACGGCAAACCTATTAGCTGAAATATTCACGCAAAGTAAACAAATGGAACACAAAATGTAGCCAAGGCAAATTCAGCTTTCTGTCTCAGTAAACACTTGTGGGAGAGTTTTTAGAAGAACATTTCTAGCTCTGCCTCGATTTTTCAGGACTTCCAAGTACTGGTCTCTGCAGAATTAATAAAAGTATATTAAAGCATGTAAAAGTATAGAAATGTGTATAAAAGTATAACAAAGTGTATTTGCTCCCAAACAACAGCAGAAGAACTTCTACAAAAATAAAAGGATGCAAAGCAACAAAGCCAAGCAAAGTCTTGCCCTTTGTACCTGGACCCAAACTATCAATTTTTAACCCCAGCCCCTTTTTGGCTGCTTTTCCCCCCAGAAATGCCCAGAGTAGAGGTGCAGAAATTTTCCCGGTGCGGGCCCCGAGCTGCTGGGTGTGCCTGGGAACACCTCTGGTGTCCCCTGAGGCAGGCTGGCCGTGGGAGCCCTGCAGCCTAAACCTCACCTCGCTCCTCTATTGGGCAAACCAGGAATTGGAATGATTGGGTAAATGTGTGGCTGGAGTGTCAGGAAGGTGTTTTTCATCTCCAATCTGACACTTTACAGCAGTTTATGGAAGATGAGGAAGTGAAGGATGGCAGGGCACACGAAGGACACACCTTTTGGTGCCAAAAATCCCGATTTTCCCCGGCTCTGGTGTGAGACCAATGGCAGATTGCCTCCTAGTGCCACGCTCAGGAAATGACTGAGAGGCCAGAAATCACCAGCGCCAGGGCAGATATTTATTTCATCGTGGATCCCGCACCTCAGTGACATTTCATGCCTGCCTTTATGAGTGGATCGTAATTTTCAAATAGAGAGTACAATTATCTTGAGTCCACTTTAAAAAAAATAGGTCCTAAAAGGGTGGTTTTGTCCACCACAAAAAAATGTTGTTTCTAATTTCTCCCATGAGCTAAACACCTATTTTATGAAGCTTGTACCAGGGACATTCTGCATGTTTTTTTTTTGTTTTTTTTTTTCTTACTTCAAAATCTAGTTTAGCTCAACCATCCATTTGTTTCAGTTTTTGGTGCCACAAACCATGATTGTCTGTATCACACTCAGGATGAGAAAAGAAAGAAAATATTTGTCCTAGTTCCTTTCCTTTCTCTCCTGAGGATGTCTTTTGGAACCAAAACTCCTCCATCCTCATCCCAGAGATGAGACCCAGCCTCTTTGCTTCTCCTTGCTCTCTTGGCAGAAAGAAAACCTTTTTTTTTTTTTTTTTTAATCTCCCACCCTTCCAAATCTTCCAGTGAGAGCAGTCGAGCGAATTTCACACCTCACACAATCGCAAAGGAATTTCGGGCACGCTGGCAACGCCCTCCTCAGTTTGCTTCCAGGCCGACGTATTTTTGGTAAGGAGCAGAATTTACAGGATATCGATGCTCCGTGGTGGGAGCAGCGTGAGGGAACGTGTTTGGATATTCCACTTCCAGCAGGCACTCGAGGAAACACCAGAGGATGCCCAGGGTCTGCAGCAGCCTTGGGGTGCCTGGGGCAGGGCTGGGAGGGCTGGGAGGGGGGCGCGGATCAAAGGGGCACAACCAAGGTGAGACCCACCCGAGAGCTCCTCGGCCGACACGGGAGCATCCTCACCTGCATCATCCTCACCTCATCATCCTCACCTGCATCATCCTCACCTCATCATCCTCACCTGCATCATCCTCACCTCATCATCCTCACCTGCAGCATCCTCACCTCATCATCCTCACCTCATCATCCTCATCTCATCATCCTCATCTCATCATCCTCACCTCATCATCCTCACCTGCAGCACCCTCACCTCAGCATCCTCACCTGCATCATCCTCACCTGCAGCATCCTCACCTCATCATCCTCACCTGAAACATCCTCACCTGCATCATCCTCACCTGCAGCATCCTCACCTCATCATCCTCAGCTCAGCATCCTCACCTCAGCATCCTCACCTGCATCATC
>WBNO01023648.1:0-11042 GCA_013400575.1 Peucedramus taeniatus | reverse complement strand
GGAGGAGGAGGAGGAGGAGGAGGAGGAGGCAGCCCCGGGGGAAGGGGCAGCAGGGATGTGGCTGTTGAACGGAGCTGACTCGCAGGAATTGCTGGCACAGCTCCTCGCGTGCCCCAGTTCAGGAGCGGAGCTTCCTCCGGGAGCTGCGGTGGGAAGGTCCGAGAGGAGCACCACCAAAAAAGTGCATTTTCACCAATTTCTGTTCGCTCTGGGCAGACCCTGCACTGATCAAACCCTGACGCAGCACGAGAAGCAATGGACACCTCGAGTATCCATAGGAATTCGTGTTTATCCTCAGAAGGTCAAAACCTACCCCGGTTTCAGTTTTCAGCTGAATGTGGGGAGGGAGTTGCTAAGGTTCAGCTCTTTAAAAAAAACTGTAATAAAATTGTCTGGAAGAAAAGGTTTGACTCGCTCCTGCAGGATTCATTACTTCCCCAATAAATGCACCATGGCATTTCAACATGTTTGTATTGTGACTTCACTAGCTTTTGTTATGTATTTGAAATATAATAATATTCTATAATAGTTCATGGCAGAGTTATTTTAAAAATGTATAATAGTGACAGCATTCAGACATATTACAGACTTCATTTGAATGAGAAAAAGTTTATGATTCACTTGCCTTACAGAAATTGTATTTTACTGTCATTATCAAAATTACATTATTTAAGTACTGCACGATTTTCATACCAAATTATCTTTTCACAGGAAAAAAAAAATCACTGTGGTAAATTACAGTGTATTAAAATTCTGAACACCATTTTCATATTACATTACAAACATTCTTTGTGCATTGTTTCTTCGCTGTAGCTTTGCTCCTTCATCAGATACAACCCAACATGAGATGCACAAAACTGGACTGAATGGAGAAGAATATACAGGAGATGCTGGTGCTGGGATCTGTTATGCTAAATGTGAATGTTAATCACCTGTGTTAATCACCTGCTTATCTTCCCATGGATTTTTTTGGCTGATTTTCCAGGTCCAGGATATCACCAGTGGTTTTTGGCACGCATGGATCAGGTTGTTGTGTTAGGGCTGGAATGGCTGAGGGGGTGAAACCAAAGAAATGCAGTAAAAATCTGCTGTTTGTGGGGTTGTAAACAATTTCCAGCAGAAATGTCCCTGCCCACCCTGCTCAGCACCAAAGCCTGGGGAAGGGGGTGAGTTTGATTGCTTGAACTCAGGGGTGGCTCTTACTGCTCCTGGTTGGTAATTAATGAGGAAAATGAGGCTAATGGCAAGAGGAGGTGCTGGCAGCCCAGCATTTATTCTGTGGAACCATGCAATATCAGATAAAAGCAGTACTCATGTCACACTGGCTGCAAAACCAGCAGTTTTCCAAACATACCTGAACCTAACCAGAATTTTTTAGTATTTATCACAAAAGACTGTGGTTGGAATAAACAGCAGAGTGTCAACCAGTGGTTAATGTGACAGTCTGATTTCAGTGGTCATAATTAATGATTAATAAATTAATTAATGTAGAGATGACTCAGCAGCTGAGCAAGCCACCTCTGCCCTCCTCACACGGGACATCCCAGCCCAAGGAGGGAATTCCACCCCAGTTCTCTTTCCTGGTTCTGTGCTGGACTCTGGGACAAGCCCTGCTCCTTAAACACTGATTATTTGTCCAATTTGTTTTACTGGAAAAGCTGCACCATCAGTCAGAGAAAGATCAGGTGAAATAACCATGGGTGGATGTGGAAAAGGTGCAGTCAAAGGGATTGGTCTGTGAAACAGGGGACTGAAACTGTGACCCCACGAGAGCAGCACAAGGAGGGCTGATGTCATCCACACTGAATTTTGCTGGGTTTCACTCAAAAACAAACCCAAATCTGGTTCCACAGAGGGAATGCTGTGTTGGAACAGGCTGGACAGGCTTGTAGGCTGTCGAATACACTGAATTTCAGAGCAGCAATTCCACAAGTGCACAAAGAGCAGAGTGTTCCTGGTCTCTCCCATCAAAGGAGAAGCTCTGCAGTCACTGGAGAGCCAGAGAACATTAGTGTGGGCAGGGAAAGCAGGGATGGACAGGCAGCAGCAACAACCTCCTGCATTTTTAATCTTAATGTGCGTGATGTCTGGGCAGGTGCTGAGGAATGAGTGTAACTGATAGCAGGAGGAATGCACAGGTAAACCTGCTGTGCCTGATCACTGAGGAGTCCTAAAAAATGGTGAAATCTGGCTTTTATAGGGGGGAAAAATGGTTTGCCATCAGGGACAGCCCTAACTGGAAAAATCACGTCCTCAGTAGGGAGGCTCATGTGTTCATGCTGCAGGAATTAATGCCATTTCTTCAGAACAGAGAGGGCAAGAACATGATGTTGGGGATGTGAACATATTTTGGATTATTCTGTACACACTGTGTAGTGTCCACACACTCTTCCTTTTACCTGGTGTTATTTTATTACTATAAATACTATAAATTAAATACATTCAATAAATTCAATATATAGTGTTACTTTAGTGCCACAAAATCTTCATCACCACTGAAAACCAACTTCACATCACCAGCGATGTGCAAGCACAGATAAAAACAGAACTCTCACCCCAACATCATGGGAGATATGTTATGTGTTGATTCTAAATAAGACCCAAGCTTTAATACAATTCCATAAGAAATATAATTTTTTTAGCATGTATAAAAGAAGGATTTAACTTCTGGTAATTTAGGATGCGTTCCAATCCAACCATCCAGAAAGGCCAAATGATACATAATAAATGATTGTTGAGGAAGAGGCATCACGTTATCTGCCCCTGTCCACAGCAAATTGTAAACCTATTCTAAACCACAAATGTTGAGTTCTTAATCAAAGAAAACTACTTCCAATAATTTAGCTGCAGGTCTTTCTATATCTGCGAGGACGCACGTCAGTCGGAAAGATGATAGAATGTTTTTAGAAGATCAAATGTTATTTAAAAATTCATATTGCTTTATGCCTTGGAATTGTACTGGCAGGCCCTTTCATTTCCCTTCAGCACGGCCATAGGCTCAGCTCTGTGGTCTTTAAAAACACAGAAATGTGAGGTTTTTTTTCCCACCTGAATGATGACATCATGGGGGGCGTGAAGCAGCGAAAGGTGACAGCGAAATTCTGCTTCCTTCATCCCAGCCAAGGCAAGGCTGGCTTGGGGAAGGGGGCTAGGATTGGGGCCCTGGAAATGGGAGATAATGAGCCGTAAGTAGGGATAATGGGGCGATCAGAAGACGTGGAAAACGTAGGCTGAATATCATTAAAATCTTCCTGACAGTGCGCGCTATTGTGCCGCGGAACAATCTCGCGGCTTCAGCGGGAGCACTGCCAGGGGAAGGGCTCAGGAGCAGCCCTGGTGCTGATCCAGAGCCCACGGAGCTCAGAGGGGACATTTCCCCACCCTTCAGAGTGGCCCAGGGTGAGCAGTGCAGGTGAATTCGCCTGGACCCGCACAATTCCCCGAATTTGGGATTTCCCTGAAATCACTGGGAATGGTTGCGAGGAGCTTCCCCACCCAGCAGTGCTCCTGCTCACGAGCACAGCTGAACCCCACCAGCTCCAGAGGCACCCTACACCTGGTGCAAACCTAAAAAAGCTGTAGAATCCCCAGTTGTGACTGAGCAGCCAGGTAATTTTACCAATGGAGGAGCAGGGATACGGAGCAAGGCCACACTGGATGCTCCTGCAGCCCAGGGATGGTGCAGGTGGCATCAGAAATCCCAGATTTCTGTTCTCCTGACATGAACAGAAAGTCAGGGGAGCTGCGAGCCAGGAAGCGCCAGGCACAGCTTCACACACTTGACACAAGTGAGGAAACAGTATTTTTCTTTTTCTTTTTTTTTTTTTATTTCCATGAATCTTGTGCATACCCTTGGTAAATAAACTGGGTCACGTGGGAGCTGACAGTCCCTGCCTCTGCTCTCTCCTGGCAGACAAAACTTGCAGGATTATGAACTTCTGCTTCTACCTGGCTCCAGAAAGGCAGCAAGACTAAATATTGGTGGGAAATGTCTCTGCACAAATAATCTCACTCACGTGCTGCTGGGTAGGCACCAATGATTAAATTCATTTTGATGCCAAAACCCAGTGAAATACCACAAATACCATATATTAAAAATCACATTTTCCCAACAGCAAACAAGTTTTTGCCCTTGTGTGAATCCCCTGCACCTGGGTATTTTTTCCAGCACCTCATCCAGCCCTCCAGCCTGCTTTATGCTCTGCCACACACTGGCAGATGCTGATGTGAAAGTTTCTCTCTCCCACTAAAGCTTCTGTTGCTCACTGGTTGAGTTGCTGGTGGGAGAATTTTTAATCATTACTACATGTACCACAGTCAACGAGATGTAGAGATCTGCAGCACTCATCTGAGGCTAATAAAACCAGATTAAATAAAGTTCCTGTGGGTTTTTAAAGGTAAATTTATTAAAACATCAGGATCTGTGTGTGGGGAAAAATAACTACACACCTTCTCAGTTTTTAACTTGCAGCACTTGCTGGTCTAATGGAGAGGGTCTATCCAGTTCCTACAGCACTTTGTGATTATATTAGTTTAACCCAAAGCAGAATGAGACAGTGAAAGGAGTTTCCCAGCTACTTTTTGGCATTTGAGCTCTTGTGCTGTGCTTCTCTGCGTCTTTTCCTCTGTATCCCTGAACAGTGTCCCCCTCTTACAGCACTCTGATGTTTTTCAGTTTTGTTTCATTTTGGGTTTCCACAGCTCCACCACTAAGTCTGTGCTCACCCTGTGTGCTTCCTCAGGGTGCAATTTTCAGTTTTCTAATTGAATTTCAACCGGATTTTCAGAGTGTTCCCAATTTTCAACAAAATTTTGAATTACCACCCTGCCCTTGACCATCACCTCCATTCGCTGTTACCTTCAGAGGAGAGAAACTTTCTGTATTCTATTAACTAACCCACTGCTAAAAACTGCAGTGCAGTATTGGACTGGAGGAGAACCCCCAGTGTGAAATCCCATTTG
This sequence comes from Peucedramus taeniatus, assembly GCA_013400575.1. Classification (NCBI taxonomy): domain Eukaryota; kingdom Metazoa; phylum Chordata; class Aves; order Passeriformes; family Fringillidae; genus Peucedramus; species Peucedramus taeniatus. Next base: position 6,080 of record WBNO01023648.1, on the reverse strand, counting down.
ATAATCTGTTTCTACTTGGATAATGTGACACCTGTGCTCTCCAAACACATTTCCAGTAAGCTGATTAGTGATTTCATGTTTCCCTGCCTTGCACACAAGAGCTCTGTGGCACGGTGACACAAACTCACTGAGGCCAAAGTTGTTCCATGCCCATGGCTTCCTCCTGCTCCTGGTGCCTGTGACCCTGTCATGGAACAAAACCAGCTTGTTTTGACATGATCTGCCCCTGACAAATTCATCTTGGCTGCTGCTGGTCTCTTTGTTGTCTTTTAGAAGACTATAAATATTTAAATTAATTGATCCACAACTTTCTCACTTGATTTGGTTCTTCAGACTATGATGCCTTTGAAATGCCTAGTTGTATTTAATATTTTTTTTGTCCTGGCCTACCCTTTTTTTTCTTTTCTTTTTTAGTTTGACCTAGTTTCCAACTTCCTGTACTCTCTTCTTGTGTTTTAAGCCATTGAAACATGCCTGATTTAGCTACTTTCATTTCTAGCCTGCTTCTGCATTGGCAGAGTTTATGGTTCTGCCTTTAATATAGTTTTTTAAAGGAGCTGTCAAATCTATTGGATATCTCAGACCTGCTCCCCAGAAAATCTTTCCATTTCTGTGTATTTACAGAATGACTTCCTGACGCCCATTTGTTTCATTTTTGCTTCAAGTTTCAAGCTGATTTTCCTCCTGCTTTCCTGGTTTCCTACCTCACCTCTGGAGCAGTTAAATTTCTGCATTTCCCGGTGTTCCAGTGTTTTCACACAATTCTATCAGTTTACAAAAGCATCACTCACTTCAGCAGTGCACAAAAACTCCTGATTTTTCCTGTTACTGTCACCCACCAGCTTATAACCCATCCATCTTCTTTCCCACCCAGGCCTTGGGACAGTCATTGAATCATCTTGATATTTGAGAAAACACTCTCTGCTGCCCTCCCCACCCTTCCAGGGAAAGTTATACCCTCACAAATTAATATTCCAGTCATGTAAATTACTTGAACAAGTGCCTGCTATGCTTATTAACTTGCAGTTTTGATCGTGCACCAAGACTTTCAGCCGTTCCTGTTAATTCCCCCACTTTTTGCTGCACAAAATTTGTAAGAAATTGAGTAGGTGGCTTCATCCTCCTGCTTGTCCCTCCACTAACCACAAGTATCATCATTTTTGGTATTTATAAATATTGTAAATACCCCCAAATATTCCACTTAGGGCAGGACTCCCCCAGTGCCACTGTTCTGACCTGCCACAACCACTGCCAGGCATGTGAAAAATCCTGAATTCTGGCGTGGCCTTTTTTCCTACATTTTTGAAAATGGACGTTGCTCTTTTCCTTTAATTTTTTTTCCTGGTAATTGCAAAAGGAAATAATCACAAAGACTCCTACAAAATAATGTGATGTTAGCAGAAGTCATCAAGAGCTCTACTGAAAAAACTAAACTAAGGGGCTAAATTCAAAGGTGGTTTTCTAAATGCTTTTTAAAATAAAGCCCAGTCTTGATGAAGTTATGCAAAATGTGAAATTTTCTGCTATTTAATAATATTAAAATTCCCTGGGTTACAGTGAAGCTCCGGAGATACTTAGAGGAGCTATTAGGGAAAATTTGGCGGGATTTAGGAGAGTCTTTCAGCATCTTGTGAAAGCACATTTTCTACCAGATGTTTGTAAAGAAAGGGAAAAAAAAAAGCATATTTTGATTCCATTGAATCATCAGCTGCATGAAAATCTTTGTCTTCTGAAAGCCCCTTAAGCACTTTCTCTGGATCAAATATTAAGAGAAACTTTCATTAATTAATACCATTTTTTTTTCCAGTAGATGACAGAGATTGGGTTTGGAACTTCCTCAGGAAATTTTCTGAGGATTTGGAAGGCAGGTTCTTGTTTTCTGTTGTTTTTTAGTTTTTCCAGAACATTACTAGCTGGAGAGTGGTGGAGTTTTTAGCAGCACTAGAAGACATTGTTTGCAACGCAGAACTCCTCCTGTCACAAAATCACGCGAAAAAATATCAAAATAATCTATTTTAATGCCACCGATAATTACCACCACTTAATAAAAGCAGAAGCACATCACATTCCTGTGGAGGAATTCTCTCTCTCTGCTCAGGCTCTGCTGAAGCACGATTTCCAAACTCTCTGGGATGATCACGTTGCTCCTGCCGGTTTTCAACATTTCCAGTTTATTCCACGATGAAAACCAACAACCCAATACTCACCTCCAGCGGCACTTGGGACACTGCAGCCACCAAACCTCCAGCAGATTTGGCTGGCTGGGTGTCCATGGGGTCTCTCCTGAGCAGCTCCAGCAGCTCTCCAGATGTTTGTCGCCACCGCGGCCGCCCACGGGCACAGCTGTGCCAGCGCAGCTCGCCGGGCTGGGCATGAGCAGGGCATGAGCAGGGGACGAGCAGGGGACGAGCAGGGGATGAGCAGGGGATGAGCAGGGCATGAGCAGGGGATGAGCAGAGCATGAGCAGGGGATGAGCAGGGGACGAGCAGGGCATGAGCAGGGGATGAGCAGGGCATGAGCAGGGGACGAGCAGGGGACGAGCAGGGGATGAGCAGGGCAGGAGCAGGGGACGAGCAGGGGACGAGCAGGGGACGAGTAGGGGATGAGCAGGGCATGAGCAGGGGACGAGCAGGGGATGAGCAGGGCAGGAGCAGGGGACGAGCAGGGATGCTCCGAGCGCCGGAGGAGGGCTCGGGGTGCTGCGGGGCAGCGCGGGGGTCCCGCGGGGGCTCTGGAAATGCCTCGGTTCGTTCTCCCAGCGCAGCTTCTCCCCGTCCCTTCGTGGGGCAGCGCGGCGGGGGAGCAGCCTGTGCCCGGCCTGACTCCCGTGCCACTGCCAGCCCTGGTTAATTAACCTGCTGAGGGTTAATTACGGCCCAACAGGCCGGGTGAAGCCGCAGGACCGAGGCCAGTGGGAGGCAAACCTGCCAGGATGTGCTGGATTCAGCTGGGCACCGGGAATTGCCTCCCCAGTGGCGGCTGTGTTTGGGGTTGTGCTGAGCACGGGGATGATAATCCAGAGATGTTTCTGTCGTTGCTGGGCTCACCCAGAGCCCAGGGCTTTTCCTGCCCCTCGTGTGGCCACGCTGCGAGGTTGGAGGGGACACGGCCAGGACAGGTGACCCAAAGTGACCCAAGGGATGTCCCAGCCCCTTTGGCACCGTGCTCAGGGTGGGAAGAGGAGGGCAGAGGGAGGAAGGGGATGCTGGCAGGGGTGGTGATTGTCCTCCCAGCCATGTCACAGGCGAGGGGCCCTGCTGCCCAGGAATTCATTCCTTGCTTTGCTTCTGTGCAGGGCCTTTTTCTTCCTTCTCTTTATTTCAACCCACGAGTTCTCTGCTTGACCCACCCAGTTCTCCCCGCTGGTGGGGAATGAGCGAGTGTCCATGAGGGGCTTGGCTGCTGGCTGGGGTGACACCACGACACACGGACACCTGTGTCAGTTCTGAGCTGGTGGAAACCCAGAAACTGCAGCAAATTCACAGCCCAACCCAGCCCTCAGCCACTTGTCCACATCTTTTCCACAGGTGTCCTGTTTGGCAAAGTGTCCCAGAGCGAGCCAGCCTGCTGCTGTCCCAAAACAGCAGGATGAGCCCTCCCAGCCAGAAAAGTGAGAACCAGTTTTGTAAGACAGGGATCTGCTGCACAGCTGAATGTTTTGGTGGATGTAGAGTGGGTTAAATCCAACCTCCCAGCCTGGGAAACCCAAGGCATCAACAAATCACCACCAACAAATGTACCCACAAATGTAATTAAAAAGTGTGCCTCCGCTGTGGGCATTCCCAGCTGAAGGAAGTGACCCTGCAGTTTGGAGCAGCTCATTAATTTGCAAATTCCCCTCAGTAGAAAGCAAACATGGGTGTATCATTCAGGGATGGGATCTCCTGTTCCCTCTGGTGTTTAATCTGTCTCGGTAGCTGCTGGAATCAGATGTTTCCAATAAAAGTTCAAGGAGCCCTCAGTAAAGACGTGCAGTGATCTGCCCAGTATCTGTCCGTATCTGACTTGTTTGTTCTGAGATTGAGGGGAGATTTGGAACCTAAGGTTTTATATCTCCCTCTGTACATGTTTGCTTTAGTTTATCTGCTCCGATTTTGAATGTTCTTGCCGCTCATAAAGAACGTCTCCTTCCTTTTGTAGCTTGGAAACTGCTTGACCTCAGTTATCTGCTGTGGCAGTGTGTTCTCTCATCTGAAGTCATGTGGTTTGATAAAATGTTTTCTTTCATTGGTGGTGAGTTTGTAAATACTGATGTTCCACTCTGCCTTTGTATGAAACAGCGGGAGCAGAAGCTGTCGATATTTTTTTTATTCTGCAACAAACCATGAAATCAGCATTGGCATGGCAAGTCAGGGCAGAGAGATCCTTCTGCAGACACACTGCCCAAAATGCCCTGCCAATGCATCAACAAGATCATAAATTTTTTGGAAACAGTACTTTCAAAGTATTGATTTTTAGTTAGGATTAACTTTTAGAGGCTCAGAAGGAAAAAAAAACCCCTCCAGGATAAAGACCTGAGAAGGGTCCTATGCTCAGAAGTGGATGATTTCTTCTCATGACCTTCATGACCTTTGGAAATCTTGGAGAGATCCTTGGAGTTTCTGAACCAAAACTCTTCCATATCTGAACTCCACGCAGTTTTTCCAAGTTTCATGTTATTTGTGCATGAGAAAACTTTGGACACAAGGTGGCAAATGCTTGAAGCTGCTTTGAGTGGAAAGAAGGAGAAGATGGCTGAAAAAGACAAGGAGCTGATTCTTGTGAGCTGCAACCTGGAGCAAGTTTCTAAACAGCAAGACCAAGCATGTTAATTCTCCTGAGGTTGTAGAAAAGCTTGAAAAGATAAACATAATTCAGTCTTTTATAGGTTGCAGTAGCAAGGGTTTGGCTCAGAAAAACCCCAAACAAAATATGCATATAGGTGTTTCATTGGAACTACAGAATTTCACAGGGAATCTGAATGAGGGTTATGGTGGATCTGGAAATAAGAAGTCTGAATTAGGGTAATCTGTTTGATGAACCTGGGTTAGAGTTACTAACTCTGGGCACCACATGTGAAACCCCCATCTCACTGAACTCCTTGGGAATTCTGAGCTGATCCTTCAGCATCTGGATTTGAAGTCACTTATTCTTCAGGAAGAGAAGAGTTAATGTTCATGTGTGTGTCTGTGTGTCTAATCAAACTGCTATCTGTTTTATACAGAAAAAAAAAAAAAAAATCAGGCATTAATTAGCAGGAAGTAGTGGAGTTGGGCAGAGAGCCGTGTGGAGAATACAGCTGAAGGAGCAGAGTGGACCAAGCTGGAAAAAGCAGGAGGCAGAGCAGAGCCCACAGAGTGATGCAAAGCAACAGACTGGAATAGTGAACCATCCTGAGCAGGGAATTAAGCAAGGAATGAAACAGGCCAGCTAGCCAGGAGGCAGCAGGGCTTACTGGACAGCTCTGCTCTTAATGAGCCTCTCGCAAGCCTCACTTGCAGGATGTCAATAGTGCTCAGGCTGCCCCTAGTTTATTTAAGAATAGATGGATTCTCTGTGGCAATGGCAAAGGCAGAAATATCCCAAAGGCACCGAACTGCCCCTGCACACGATGGAGCTGTGTCACGACATGGGGGAAGGTGTCACAGCAGGTCCTGAGGTGCTGATGGATGTGGAGATACTGCAGCTCCTGACAAAGGTGGCTCTGCAGGGATGATCCCACCTGCACCAAACGTGAGCTGAGGGGCAGCCTTGCTTGTAGTGGGAAAAACAAGAGTGACTCGTCTAATTGCTCCACTCCAAAAAATGAAACACTGCCCAACTTCCTAAAAAACCGGGCCTCCCAGGGAGGTCCGTCCATCCCGGGAAAGGAGACAAGCAGCTGTGTCAGTGGGAATTCTGGGAATCCGGCATTCTTGAAGACAGAAGCATGCCTCTGAGCATGAACCCAGGGAGGCGTTTTTGGAATCCAAAGAGTGCCGTGTTCGAGGAGGGGCAGCGCCGCCCCCCCAGCTCTGCGGGACTGGGCCCGGCTCACCGGGAAGGGGCTGGGCCGGGCTCTGGGCTCGGGGCAGGGCTGGGTCGGGTCACTGGTGCGGGG